>JAENHJ010000199.1:750000-795406 GCA_025330945.1 Mucuna pruriens
CATTGCAGGTGTCTTGATCCAGACTAGTTGTTTGCGTCTCATACGGCCGTTTCCTTTTCCGATCTAGAGAGTTCTTGGTTGCCTTCTCAGCCGTTGAGATGTTCCCGGGAATAGATTTTGATGTTGATGGGTTTTCATAATGTGAGACCTTAGCTTCTGGGCATGAAGTAAAGCCAGCTGCTTCTGTTCCAATGGATTTGTCCAACTCTTCATAATGACTAGATTGGGCATATTTCCCGTTGGCCGCTGAATCTATGAATATCGTGCAGAGTTGTTCATATATTGGACAATCTTTCACTTTAACCGTTTCATGCCTAGGCTGTGCCTGTACACAAAACGTAGCAAGGTTCAGATTATAAGTAAGAAAAGGAAAAGATTGCTGTAATGAAAGAAATTTACCCCTATATCTTCCCATTGTTCAAAGCCAATGCAACAGGAATCATCCATTACAAAGTCGTTATTTTGATCATAAGCAGACTTCAAAGTATGGAAGCGAGTCCGAAGAACATCTAGATGCTTCCTCAATTGATTATTATTGAAGTTAAGGTCTGTTTGCCTGTTAAACTCATCGCGAATGTGGTTCCATGTTTTCTTGTCAAAAACATTGTTTGGTCTGTTCCCCAGTTGAATCTGCTTTACAACCAGGTCTGCAAATATCTTGTCAAGGGATGCTGTCCATCTTGTCCTTGAACGCTCTTGCTTAGGTTGATTACTGGCTTCAAGTTCCATCTACACCTGCACAAATGCTTGTAATTCAACAATTTACCCAATAACATTTTCATAAAAGCACCTCTTGCACTGATCCCACTAAAATTTAAGAAAAAGTATAAGGACCTATTGGCTCAGAAGCTTATACTTAACCAACCCAAGTGACAGATGAACAATTTCATTTTCACAAAAGTGTCACAACTATCCAGTAGAGCACCATGACAAGAGAGGCATCGAAAGTAAATAAACAAAACTTGCCAACAATTTTTTGTTAAAAAAGAAAGGAAAAATTAGAAAAACTCTGTTTTTATAAAGGAATAGTAGAGACTAATAATAAGTCAGCCATGGAGGATTCTAGAGTCTAACTATGTGTAGGAATAAGTGAGGACTTAAACCCCACTAGCATCACTACAGCATCAGTTTAACAATAGCTACACTAAGCTAATTGAGGAAGAAAAGGAGGAAAGTAAAAAGATCTCATATTTCACATCCTTTTGTCATTAATAATTTTTTTCCTTTTGCCTTTTTTCCTAGCTTTATTTTTTAAATTATGAATCACCATAGTCTATGAAGAAAAAATGGAAAGAAAATGACACATGTACGATAACATAGAAAGACCTCCAACAGCTGATATATTATGTAAATAGATAATAAATGTATTAACATTGAAAAGAACAACATAGACAAACCAGTAAATGCTAAACCAAGGAGTGAAAGGGAAAGGAACCGTTCCAGTACTACTCAATTATCAACTAAACTCATGCTGAGCATCCTCTTTTATAACAAGGAATTCCAATCACTCTGCATTTCAAGGCTTGAGCTCAGAAAAGCAATACAGATAACTACTTAACTAGCAGCTGACTGAGCTAGTTAGAAAATAGAATACAGTAATTGAAGCACTACACTACCTGTCTTAATTGGGAAAAAAGAAGGAAATAAATGATATTCACAAATACTGAATTTCCATCACACAACCCGTACGAATGGAATCCCTTATTCATGGCCTATGATCAACAAGAGATTCTTGCATAGACCAATAAGGACCCATGCAAACAACAGTTCTCTTGTTGCCTGGAGTTCATGGTTCCTAGATGTAAGCAGCTATCAGATACTCTGATATCAAAAATCTTGTCACAGTTGTTTGTTATTCTATTAATCTATTCTATGACATGTATAGTAAAAAAAATTATACAATTTCTATTCTACTGAAAGGGATAAAAGATGTGCACATAACAAATACAACAAAAACAAGCTAATTTTCACCTTGAATTAATTTCTGATCCAAACAATTCGATTGCTGTATGCACATGACACAAACTCAGCCCCTCTGCATGTTTTGTATCAGAAAATGGCAGTGTAAATACCAACACCAAAAACTGAATCAAAATAAAGATTTTATCCATATTTCTAATATCTCACGGCAAAATACAAAATAAAAATGGAATATAAATTTTATAGAGATTCCATCAAAGGTAAAACCAAGGTTTTAAAAAATGGTTTGAGGCTACAATTTTGGCTGCAATGTCAAGGTTTCTAGTCGCCAAAAAAACAGAATTCTTTTGGACTCAGGTTTCCACGACAAGGATATTTTGGACTCAGATTTATGGTTGCGAAAATGACAAGGATTTTTTTGGACTCTGTTTAGGGTCACAAAAACAACAAGGATTTTGTTGGACTCTGATTTATGGTTATGAAAACAACAAGGATTTCGTTGGACTCTTTGTAACCGCATTATGATTGCAATTATGGACACATTTATCCAGAATTTCCTGCAATGTCAAGGATCACAACAAAACTGCAATCCTAGCAACTGCAATTTAAAGTCTCGGCTAAAACCAATCCAAAAATACAACTAGGAATAAGAATGATCGGCACTGCATGCAAACAGGTACATGGAATGGAACATAAACAGCAAGATTGACATTGCCAACAATATCAACAGAAAATTGAATTGAACAATGGTTCTGCTTGCCAACACACACATTCAAGCCCGTGTTCTTAAGTCTTAAGTCTTACCACACATTAAAAACCCTTTACTGATATTAAGAATAGGTTAACTCAAGCCCGTGTTCTCTCTGATACAAATAAAAAACATCATAAGTAGAGATAGCAAAAACCCTTCAAAAGGTGATTGGATCAGTGATAAAGCAAAATGACAATGCCTCTAAACAAAATTACTGATACTCGCCATAGTAAAAAGGTGAAAATCAAATAGAAATTAAAACCCTAAGAGTGAAAATTTTGATAAAGGAACAATGAGGATCGATGAATGATTGTAACTGACCTGCTCTGAAATTTCGTAAGCAAAGAGAGAGTTGTGAAATTGAAATGCTGAATCCTCTTTCCCAAATTAAACTCTGTATCTGCTGCACACACTCAATCGAATCGGTGAACCAAGTGCATTTTCAATATTTTAGATTTTCAAAACAGGAATGGAATATTAATCAATTATAAATTATAATATACAGAAGGAAACGTGTCATGATTTCATTGGCTGCTTTCACAGTTTCGTCTATGTGTGTTTGTTGCTGCCACTTTTCCACACTATTTAAGGTAATTATCGTCATCTGTATGAACTTGTTTGAGTACCAAAATTGAAGAAGAAATTATTATTTTTTTTCCATTTTTTCTTCCTTGGGTTAATAATATCTTTTACCTTTTTTCCCTCTTTATATAGGAATCTGTTCACATAAGATATTTCTTGCATTTTACTTCCATTTAACGTGTTTTTTGATATTTTATTTTCTCCTTCACGTTCAAAAAATTATTAGGCCCAGTTAATTCAATTTGAGTTTGTTATATATAGGAAAAGTTAGATGAGTATTAGGCCCAGTTAATAATATATATATTTTTATTTCTAATAATACATATTTATTATATTAAGCAAGAATAAATTAAAGAGACGGTATCTTTAAAATTAAGAAAAATATAAAAATAATTTATTTGAATCAAAACATATTATTTTTCTTGATATATTATGTTAAAACTCAAAATTTAATCAAAGATAAATTAGTATGATTAAAAGTTTTATAGTCTATTTTTAGTTATTGTAAAAAAAAAGTTTATTTTTAGATATTGATATTTTTTTAATATATTTTTTTACTCTTTATCTCTAATTTTAGTTAATCCATTAGTGACATGAATAAGATAATGAATAATATTAATTAATATAAATAAGATAATAAAGAATATTTCAAATTAAGATAATTAAATTATTTTTATATGTGTTTTTAATTAAGTAATATATTTATTATTTTATATAAATAAAATAATTATATATAATATATTTTTATTATGAACAATAATTATTATTACTTTTAAGTATTCTTCTTGCTTTTTAATTAATTAATTAACTTTAAAACTTTTATTTTTTATAAAAAAAATAATTAAATTATGCTTATAATTTTAATATATTATTTCTTATAATTTAATTTTAATATATTATTTCTTATAATTTAATTTTAATATATTATTTCTTATAATTTAATTTTAATATATTATTTCTTATAATTTAGTTTTAATGTATTATTTCTTCTAGTTTAATTTTAATATCTTATTTTTTATGTTATTTTTATATTTTAATTTATTAATTTTGACTTATTGTAATATAATTAATTTTTTAATATATTTCAAACAGTAATTTTTCTTTAAAGATAAAAGTAAATTAAAATGTAATATATTAAAAATTTTATATTATAATCAGTAAAAATTAATGAAATTAAAATGTAAAAAAATAAAAATAATATATTAAACATAAATTATAAATATCTAAATAAGTTATTATTTTTAAAAAATACAATGTTAAAAATAACTTAATAAATTGAAAAGTAAAAATATTATTAAAACAATAGAATTACTATTCATAATATATTAAAAATAAGTTATAAAATTAAATTATATATAGTTACCTTAGTTATATAAAATATAAATATATCACTTAATTGATTTGTGTTTTTAAAAATAATTTAATTATTTTAATTTAAAACATTATTTATTTGTTATTTGACAAGGTAGCAAAACAAGTAGCATGATTTATGAACCAAAACGGGAAAATCAAACCATATTGACCTATATTCCTTTTGAACTACTATTTCTAAAACCCAACTTGACCTTATGTCGGAACATCATACCATTGGGTCAAATTAGCGTTAATTAAAAATAAATAAAAATTTAAAAAAATTATACATTAAAAATAAAAAGTAATATTTATTTAAAATTAACTTACATGAATGAAATTAAAATTATTTAATTATTATTTGAATAGTTTTTTATAATCGTAATATGTTTTAATAATATAAATATTAAGTTATTAGTATACAAACATTAAGTTTTAAGAATTTGAAGTTAAGATATAAAAAGCAAAAGAACTATTGAAGTTAAAATATAATTTACACTTAAATTAACGTTAAAAAAGTATCATGTGAACTTATGTTTATATTTGTTATCATTCAAAGAACATTTTACTAAAATATTAAATGAAAAAGAAATAATAAGCAAGTATTGTTCAATAATTAATTATTATGAGCATAATTGAGCAGTGTTTAGTAGTATGTAATGATTTGCAATGGCATGTGACGACTACAACAGTGACAACCAATGACCATGCGAGTGATGCCAACAAGCAGAGTAGCAATGCTTTTACAATTTTACTATTTTGAGTTTGAGTTGTGTAAAGGAGTAACATATTGTGTGTACTATTGACTTACTTAGAACTTACTAAGTTATTTTCTTATTCTGAGCTATGATAAACAACAATTTTTCATGTTAATGCCAATGTTTTTTTTTTTGTAAAAATTTTATTGTTTTTAATACATATAACGTCAAATTTACCATTTGTCCTTTAAGTTTAATGCAATACAGACCTATGAGAAAAAAAAAGAAAATATACAAAAATTTGGGATTTTCGACCCCCAAAAGAAAATTCTAAATTATTTGCTTATTTTACATTTATTTTCTTCTTAAATCAATTCCTTTCCAAACTCTTGAAACTCTGTTTGTCTATACTACACAAGAAATTTCTAAAACTGGTAATCACTTACACTAGTCATTGTAAGTATGATATTTAGACTTAAGTTCTTGTTACTACTACAATAAGGTAATACATCTAGCTATTTACTTATTAGAATATTGACTTACTACATGCTACTATCTATTAAACTTTTTTATTTTTTATTTTTCTTTTGAGACAGTCCAACAACTTATACGTCAGTCTAACCTTGACCTAATGAGCTAGTCAAGTTGATTTATTAAGGCCACTCTTTTAATGGTCCAACAAAGTCTAATTAACATACTACTCAGATAAACCTAGACTTTTTTTGCTAGACCTAAATATGGTTAGCTATGTTAGTACTAAAATCAATTAGAGTTAGTTATAAAGACTAAAAAAAAACACTAAAAAATGATTAGAGATATAAAATTAAAAAAAAAAAATTTATAATGACAAAAACTAGATAAAATTATATTTGCAGGGATGTAAAATATATTTAAACTTTAATTTATTTAAATGAAGATACTTTTTATTTGATATAGAGTAATTTTCATTTAAATTAAATTAAAGTAATAATATTTATAAAGTATAAGACTTTATAAAAGTAAAATAAAATTTAATATAAAAAAGTTACATAATTTAATAAAAAGATAATAATTCATAAAAATACTTCAATTAGATAATAAAAACTCAAATTTAAAATATAAAAATAGATAAACAAAGGATATCAATTCCAAATCACGAGATTTTGTGTGTAATCAAACACAACAAAACACAGTGCAGATCAAACACATTAGTTGAAAGGAAAGGAAAAAAAATAAATCAAGAACGCATTCAACAACTATATATATTAGGTAAAATATCATGTGACTATGTTTGTATAGTGATTTTAACTATTTTATAACATATCTGATTAGTTTATAAATATATTTGATAAAGGTAAAAATATTTGATAAAATATGTTTATCATACTAAAAAGGAAATAAATCGATAAACATAAGTATTCAATAAGAAATTTTGTACAAAATAATCGATTAAAGTAATCATATAGGTCCAAATAAAATTAATGGGAGTAATTAAATGAAACAAATTTTTCAAAAAAATAAAAAATAAAACAAATTGTAAAAAAATAAAAATATTGAACGTAACACACTATTCATATATAAAATCTTATTTTATATAATAAAATAGTATTATATTAGATGCGTTTAAATAATTAAGTGAGATTGATTGTCAAACCAATTAAGCCGAAACAATGTTTTCCCTATGTTATTAGTTTTTTATTTTTTATTTTATATTTTGAAATAATAATAATAATTTAAAAAGTTTAACAAATGAAATAAATGTTGTAGTCCCTAAGAATCCAAAATGAATGGTCCATGTAACTGGACTGGACAGTTACCAAACCTTGAGTAGCCGGTATATGGATCAACTCACATTAATCATCTATTGGGCTTAGATATTTTGATAGGTTGATTTTGGACCTGAAAGAAAGATTTACTATTTTATTTTTTATATATTACCAAAATTCTTCTATGGTTGATGTATACTTCAAAAATTGTATTCCATGATTAATGCTAATGAGTGTTTCCTGAAATTTGTTAAAAATTTAGTATTTTTTTAAAATTGTGTTAAATATTATATGCTATTAGACTTTTTAGCATTACCAGTTCAGTCCAACAAAAAAACTTGCCATTGTTTGAGTATATGAACATCAATCACTTTGTTTATTTTTACTGTAAGGTGCAAACTGTGGCGAGTAGATATTCCTATGCTATTTTGTAAATGTGGAACAGTGATTGCAATATGATCTCTAATTGCCTTTAAGCAATCAATCTGAGACTTCTAGAATGTTATATATCTCACCACCTAATTCTATTAGGTGAAAACTAGGACAAGATCTAATTTTAGGTCATCATTATATATTTATATATGCTTGTTTTGCATCTATGTCTATGACTGGGTGACTACTTGTTTTGCATATTAGTAAGAATATTTAGGAGAGAATAATTTGTATTGTTTACTTCAAATCTGAAGTCACAATAAAAAAATTAAAATGATGAGTTCGGACATGTTGGGTATGTACTTGTATGAGAAAAAAAATAAAAAAAATGAAATAATTTTTTTATAAATTAAAAGTAGTTTATACATAAATTAAAAATCAGTTCTTAAAAAAATTCATATGAATTATTTTTACAAATTAATTTATATATAAATTAATTTTAACTTGTGAAAATTTTATTTTATTTTTCTTGATATTTTTCTTTCTAATGTGTTTACTTAAATAAATTTTTAAACAAGAGTTGAATTGAAAAAAAATTTAAAAATAATATCAATGAATATTAATATAAGTGATGATTTAAAAAAAAGAAAGAGAAGGGAAATATTTTAATAAAAGAAAGAAAAAGAAAAGAAGGAGATCCCTCTTTAGTTTAGTTAAAGGAGAGGCGAAGAATTTCCTGCTATAGTTGAGAAGGAAAGAAAATGAATAATAATAATAATATATAAAATAAAAAATAATTTTGTTGGTGCACTAAAAAATTTATAAATATTTTTTCTAAATCTATCAATAATAAAAATGAAACAAAATAAAAATAAAATATAAATATTTTAGTACTTTTAATTTTACTTTCATCTAAATTTTAAAATAAATGAAATAGCTAACAAAATTCTTTTGTTGTTATGGAAAAGGTACTTAATTGATTGAAAAGTATAAAGAGATAAATTGATAAGTAAGAGTTTGTTTGGATAAATTTTTTTATAAATATTTATAGAAATAAAAAATACAAAAAATTTGAAATAAAATTTTTCATAATATCAAATTAACTTATATATAAGTAAAAAATATTGTTTTTAAAAAAGTTAATATGAAATTATTTTTATAAATTAATTTATGGATAAAATAATTTTAGTTTATAGAAAATATTATTTTATTTTTTCTTTCATTTTTTTTTCTATAAACTTACCAAAAAATTTAATCATTCTTACTACAAATTAATTAGCTTTCAGCAGAATAATAAATAATTGTTGAATTTTGTGTAAAATTTGCGTGGAGGCCCCATATTCTTGAATTTCAGTGCGCGTATCGTGAAATTCCCCGAACCTCCAAAACGTCAATCCTTTGTCTCTTTTCTGACGACTCACACTGTACGTACAAATTTCTATTTCTATTTCCCGGTGGCTATACATTTTCAAAAGTAATGTTTTTGACAAGAAATTGATGTGAAATTAAGGGGAGAAGATTGGAATCAAATTTCATAACACACGTGAATATAAGAAAAAAAGCTACCCAATGATTCAATTGCAAGCAAACTTTAATTTTGGTGGGACATCAACCAATTCCTAATTACATCATTAAGGTTGCTATTAATAAAGCTTAAATCAGTTATTAGCATCTTTTGCCTTTTTCTTTTAATCTTTTGACCAGGAGAAAAAGATAAAATTAAAGAGTGATGATTTAACAAAAAAAAAAAAAGCGTGTGATTCCATGTCTACAGGATATATAGTTTATCAAGCATGCTAGTGCTTATCCGAAAACAAGAACTGAAAGAGGGATCGAAAAATCATGAAAAAAGAAAAGGTCTTTTGAATGATTTTATCAACTTTCCACATTTGGTCAATTGCTCATTCTAAATCAAACGATTACTGCCACTATTAGTGGCTCAAAACAAGTATGATATAAGAGGTAGAGTGTTTAGATATTTATGAGGGGACATTGCTTTTTAATTGTGATTAAACTGCACTAATAAAGAGTGTTTAATATTATATCACAAAATATTTTTTTAATATAAGATTAAATTGCTTGTACAAAGAACTAGAAAATATATATGTAAGACTTGTCCAACGGTAATCTTGAATATAAACTAGTTCTTACTCTTAAAGAAACTTGGAAGAAGTTACATAGAAGATGGTCTTAGACCTAACTTAAGGGTTGATTCCAAAACTAATAATAATTGGTGCATCTGGTTGTTATTCTAATAGTGAAACGCCATGCCCACGTGAGCACTCACCGGTTCATTGTTCCTAGCCATTTATATGCCACCATCAATGTAGCTCATGATAAAGAAATTCTCAAGTGTTATTGTTGTGCAAGTAAGAAAAATCCATTCTACTGCATAATTAGAATTTTCTTCAAACTTATTTCTCTTCTCTTGAAGAACATCAACTAAAGTTTTAGGGGCCATTCACTAATCCTTGTCGATCGGTTCTTACTTACTTTGTCCTTTCCTTTTGTTTTATATTATCCACGTAGCACCTTGTTTATTTCTCCACTGGATACGGTCACCATCAGGTTTTTGCTCAATTATTATTCCAAATTCTCGAAAAAATGATGTTTTAAAAGAAAAAAAAATCCGAGACTAAAAAGATAAGTATGAATTTATTGGGCAGAAAAACGGGGTCAAATGCTCAATTTCCTCGTTAGAAGTTAGAAGATGGTAATTGGATTCGAATATAATATTTACAAATGAAATAAAAAGAATTATTTTTAAGATAATTTAATTTTTTTCATTTCTTATCCCTGATTCTTTTAATAAAACTTATTCCAAACATTATCATTCATTTGTGTTAATATCCTATGATGAAGAATAAAGTTAATATTCTAATGATAGGATCACAAACACAAGAACACCCTTATAAGAATCGAGAATCTTTCAACCACATCAAGATCCATACAACTGCAAAGCACTGGGAATTGATACCCAAACAGTTAACAATTGATAGCAGCACAAATCGGATATTCATTCACATATCTCATTATGTAAAAAACACTATTAAGAGCCATATAAATAGACCTTGGGGGGCCTTAGATATGTTTTCTCTAATTTTTATACACTTAATTAACGTCACAGTTATGCAGGTATACCATTAAAATTCGTCTCGTGTGAATTACAACAAATTCTACTTAAATATTTCATCCTTGAACTAGAGCCAAACAATTTCTAAATCTAATGAAATCACATTCAACTTTTATCAATCCAATCACAACCAGTCTGAAGATTTTGAACCCATGGGGCAGGAACAAAATTAGGAAACCTAGAATTAGGTAAGTTACTCTGATCAATCCGACAAATTGCAAGTGGTTTCGATGGGAACGTGAGTTGATTATATTAAGACACACAAAATGTAGTTCTGATCACTGTGTATTTGAATAATTTAAAGGAGAAGAAAAGATGATGATGGAGGTGGCTTATAAGATAATTCATCTATCATAAACTTAATAATTCTAGCAATGTCTATTCATTTTATCCATAATTTCTGTGTTTATAAATGCCGATGGAAGTTCATCATGTCAACAATGCAACCCCTTATTTTTCTTTATTTCACCGTGTCACTATCGTTGCCTTTCCATATCAATCTCTTTTGATTGAAAGTTGTGTTCAACAACCCATTACTAAACATTGCATCTTCCATAAAATAATTAATGTACGAGTCGACATTTGGATGCTGATCCGACTCCATTCTAACTATGAAACTGTTCTTTTGCAGTGTTGTTGACCGCGAATAAGTAGAAAGAAAGGGTGGGTAATTACAAAAATAGCTTGATGCTAAAGTCAATAACTAATCTATAATAATAATAATAATAATAATAAAGTGCACGTTCAGACGAAGAATAGAAGATGTGAGTTACAACTATGTGGCCAAGTTACTGTTTCTTGATGAAGTCATTGAGAATATTCCAAAAGCAAGAACAGGTCTTCCTCTGCATTGGACCGATCGAGATCGTGTAACTTGTCCAACTTCAAACCTACTCTAATCTAATTTTATAATCAAATTTATGACAAAAAGTTTATTAAATAAGTATTTAATTAATTCTCAATTTAAAATTTAGCTTCACTTGAAATTTATTATTATTTTAAAATATATTACGTGAAAATGAATTAAGATCTTTTCCGCAAATTCAGCATGTGTATTGGATTTGCATAATAGTAAAGTTGTTGCAGGGATTTATTGTAGGCAGAAAGTTAAAAAGCTAATCGGTTTAGGAACTGAATAATAATTGTTTGAAATAGCTATTTAGAAAGTAGCCATCGATCACTGCACTGAAGGCAGCTTTACTATATTGCACAGAATATATAAGCACCGACAATTAATGATGGAAAATTTATAGTGTTACGTCTTTGATCATAGAGGTCAGATTCTGACCCGTAATTAGTTGTAATTAAGAAAATACACCCAAAGGCTTGATTTGTATTGAGGAAGCTAGATAGAAAATATGTAGATTGGACTTGGTTAACAACAAATTAATGTCTGATTTTGCAGTGTTAACTGTTTATAACTGTTGGTCCTTTTCCCAATTTTGCTTTGGTGCCACCCCACAGTGCTTGGGGACGTATTCCTGGTAAAAAATAGCAAAGGTGTAACAAGAAAAATTGAAAGAAGAAAAAAGAAATTGGGAATTTAATAGTACCTCAAGCATGCACATGAGGTCTTTGGGCAGTTGAGCAGAACAATAATGTGACAGGTGGCGGTGTTATGAAACCTTCGTGTACAGCATTGTCCATGAATGGCAACAACGAGTTGTAGTAGCCATCCACGTTCAACAACCCCACCTGTTACCATTTCCCATTTTTTCCGTTAATCATTCATTTTACACACTTATCTCTTTCAATCATTATGACCCTCATTCTTTCTTTTCTTCATCATCGTCATCCTATTAGTTAATTACTACTTAATTTCACAAAACTAATTTATTGTCTTTTACATGTGATGCGAGGATATCAAATAAATCAAAAACATTCCATTACAAGAAGGAAATTTTGGTTTATTTATTTATTCATATTACCCAAAAGTGGCTTTAGTGTACGTGTGTCACATTTATAATGGGTTTTTAGTCATTTCGATACGTGCCAAACAGTAATGTTTCTCTGATACGGACTTATAATGCGTTTGGTACACTTCCACTATGGACTTTCGAGCACTTCTTAATATTAGTAATAATAATAATATAATAATAAAAAACAAGGAAGGTTTTAATTTTCGATATCTTGCAGGTTTATCGTAGTTCTAGTTTGAGCCCAAGTGATCACTTCCAGTAGTTCTTCAGGGTGCCATATCCACCTACATCAAATATATATATTTCCAATAAATTATTAGCACATTCTTTTTTTGTACATTAAATTTGTGCATTCTTATTAATTACAGTATACAGTTGACAGTTATGATCCTTTATTCATAAAGATATCTTGAGAGCTATTTTCTCTGCTACCGACTCCAGACACTAAAATATATTTCTGCCCTTTTTTAATTAATATTATTTTTGAAGTTAAAATTAAAATAAAATTTTAAAATAATATATTATTTTGCCTTAAAAGAGATGACTTGAAAAACAAAACAAAGAAAGATGACAGAGAGAAAGTAGGGAGAAAAAAAGAGAGACTGAGGAGAAAATACTTGTTCCTTCGCCTATTTTTTAAAAAAAAAAAAATACTTTTTTCTTTCAATTTTTTTATAAAATTAATCTTAATAACCCAATTTTTAAAAGTTTTTTTTAAAAATTGCCTAAATTTTCTTCTAAAAAAGAAAAACCTTAAATTTGAAAAAAACTGCCAAAACAGTTATTTTATATTACAATCAATGGAAAAGCTTCAACTAAAATTTTGGGAGCTAAATCAAATGTTATGTGTATAAATATAAATACGATTTTTTAAACATTAAAAAATTCAAAATATAATTTTTCTTAATAAAATAATACAATATAATTATCTTAAATTATTTAGATAAAAAGGACCACACAAATTTGCTATAATACTAATATATATATATATATATATATATATATATATATATATATATATATATATATATATATATACTCTATATATTAATTTTTTAAAGTTTTTAAAAATAGAAGGCGAAAAGAGGAATTTTAAGTTTAAATAAAGATGAAGGACAAACCAATTTGACTACTATAATATTAGTTGTATATATATTAGTTCAAAGTCAGCATTTGTTACCAATTAATGCAACGCTCAACTTTCTTTTATATTATGTTTATGTCTGCATTTTTTGTATTAGCCTTCAATTACTTAACTTTTCCTTTTTGAATTTGAGAAATTTGTTTATATAAAATAAATAAATAAAAGTCATATTTTATGGGAGAGCGAGTTCTATCATTAGATGAAATATGCAATAACAGGAACTTTTTATATTGGTGAAAGGACAAAATGCTTTCAGATGTAAAACATATCTATTTATTACAGTTATTGCATGATACTTTTAGTTTTTTATTTTTTATTCTTTCAATTTAATTACTTCATTTAAACTTTTTTATTAAATTTTATTTTGTATATGATTCTTTATATTCATATTTCTAACCTTTCAACTTTTAATTTTTTAAAAGAAATTATATTTATTCTTCTAAATTTTAAATAAATATGACAAAATACATTAATTTTAACAATTAGAAAATATCTTATTATATTATATTATCTATATATAAATATTTAATAGGAAAAATAAAAAATATATACATAATATTTATTTATTAATTATTATTTTTCAAATTATTATTTTTAATCTCTCCTTAATATTAAAATTTATCTTTTCATTTTCTCTATTATATATTTTTTAAAAAATTTGAAGTATATGAAAAAATAAAATTTGAAAAATTATAAGTATGAAAGTCAAAATATATATAAAAAGTTATAAAAAATAAAATAAAATAATAAATTAATGTAATTTTAAAAAGATAAAATTTTAAAATAGATTCACGTGACAATTTATTAAAGTGTTTATATTGTAAATAAATAGATAAATTATAATTAAAATAAATATAATTTATCTCATGTTTACCGCATGCAAATATTAATACATGCAGAAGAGATGGAAAGAAAAATAAATGTAAAAATTAAAATTGAAATAAATTATCAATAAAAATATAGCGCATTACCTGATAATATATTATAAATATTTTATTTAAATAAATAAAATAATCTTTCTTAACATTTTTAAATAAAATGTATAAATATAAAGATAATATGATATAATAAAAATAAAATATTATTAAACTATATAATGTTAAAAATATTGACATATTATTGTAAATAAAAAGATAAGTGTTGTCGGGTTGTTAGAATAAATGGAATCTGGCATCACATACGTGTATGAATAATTGAGAACAAGTGGGAGAATGAGAAGAAAAATAAACATAGTGGATGAACAAGTGGGAGAATAGAAAAAAAATAGGGCACAATAAATCATCGGCAATGGAACCATTTCACTGCCGTTGGTGCATGCTGTTTTCTGCTCTCACTTCTCTACACTCTCTGTCATCTGAAACAAACATAATTAACTTTTTTTAGTATTAATTCATTTGTTATTAAAAATAAAATACTCTCTTGGCATATGAGTGGTGGGAATGACTGCTAATAAGATGAAGGTGGTTGAATATGATAAGTAGAGAAACATTACATATAGATAGATTAAATTGAATTGAATTGGTCTAACACGTTCACCATCAAAGACAAGTTGTGAGATTGAACCATCAAACAATGCTCCTCACTCCATACTTTTCAAGTCGGTGTTCCTCTCTACCTGTTTCATTTTCATTTCTTAATCTTAATTAATTACCATTTCATCAGTCTAATTAATTAATTAAACTCGTTGTATATATATATTATTCGTACCATGATCTGTTGTCTAGTGTCGCGTTAAAATAAAAAAAATTGATATGTATATGGTGAGAATGATAAAGTTTTGATAGAGATTACAAGTTGTTTGGCGAGTTGGATAGCAGCAGATTGATAGCTGGTTCTTCTGGACTGGTGCCATACAGAAAACACAGACACGTCTGAACTTGACTTCATCATGCCTTCTTGCTCTTCAGTTTCCCATATTGGATGAGTGGGACAATTAACAAATTAATGTCTATGTTTTCTAACTAAGTGGAACAGAAGCAATCTTTTTGAAAACAAATTAAAAGCTCAAGTGGTGAAGAGTAGTATTGGTGTATGTATGTCACTTGTTCTCTTAAATAATCTGAGTCAGATCATCTTCTATGCCCCCACACGATAATATCTCATATCAATGTCTGCAATGTCATATTACATCATTATCTCAATTTATCGTCATATCTCCAATTGTCCTATATTCTTGAATTCTCAATTCCATTCCAACATTGTTATTTTTTTGCTTTATTAGTTTTTATATTAGACATTTTAGACTTATTTCATTTTCATTTCAGGATAAGTAATATTTTAATTATCAATTAATTAAAATATTTTTAAAATAATTTTATAATAATTGTTATAAAATTTAATAATTTTATTATATTAAATATGTCTTTTGAGCATAGCTTCGATCGATCTTATATTAATCTGTTTAATGAACATAGTTGTATGTCTGCTCATACCTATGACTGTATGGTTTACCTAATCATTGAATAAAATGTTGATATGATGATGTGTCTAGAACACAATTTCTGAGACCTTTGCATATTAGTTGTTTTGACAAGCACCATTTACTGAAAAGATTAGAATGTTTGTGAATCCTCATCATTTTCATATATCTATGTCGGTATCGTTAGGATATAATGCAAGGTTGGGATCTAACAACTTCGTTGTGTTACATAATACCAGATAAGTATTTGATTCTGAATATGAAAGTGAGTGTGAAAATTTCTTTTAAAGGTGATAAAAAAAATCTGATATAAATAAATATTTTCTTTGTTATAAAATTAAAAGTAAAAGGAACTTTGCGTGAATTAAATTGAATAATGCCATTTCTATTTTGTTTTTTGATAAAGGCAAGCAAAGATAATATGAATAATGGAAAATAAAGATGATAAATAGATGAATGCTATGATACTTTCATGATCTCTATTGGATATTTTATTGTTATTTTCTTAATCTATGAGATATTTGTATATTAACTGTTAAGGATTTTTGTCATATCTTATGGTATATTTATACTTATTCTATTTCATCTCAAGTTGGAAACATTTAACGCTTAAGAATTTTGTTTCCTTGTAATAAAGATAAAGTGAGTTATATGGAGTCAAACATGTTGAAAGGTGAATCTTTGAAAAAGTTGGGAAAGTTGGTAAAATATGGCAAAATGATGGAATATTCGTCTATCAATTTCAAAGCAAAGTCGGCTTTTTAGCTTGAGAGGTTGATGTGTGATGAAGTCTGCAAAATAAATAATATGTGCGGGAGAAAGTCACATAATGATTCGTGTGTGAGAAAAATCTCGTAATGATGATTGTGAAGTAGTGGCCGTATGTGGAAATAGGTCAGATGGCAACAAGATGGCTCAAAGCAACAGCTTGAACTATAAAGATGACAAAATACAATGCTCACTCAAGATGATAAATATCGTTCTGTTTCCTTATGACCGTATGAAGTTTTCATCAAATGAAATTATGAAAACCATTGTAATACAAATCTATCTTCAAAGAAAATTTCTAAATGTGAATATGAAACAACATGGTTCAAGTAGAAAATGAATTCAAACATTCATCAAATAATTGTGCATAATGGTCGTAATAATGTTTGAAGACTGTCATTTCTTTATTATCAATTATGCTTTCATTATTGATTGAAAGATCAAAATGAAAAATCTTGTTCAGGAAAAAATCACATGGAATGCAACAAAGGAATGTGTTGAGCTTATATGGTGGTACAATTCTTCATAAATTAATGGCAACACAGTAGAGGGATGCATCGAGGTAAGGTTGCAGTGCGTCCCCGACTTATATGGGTAAAACCAGTGAAGCTAAAACATAAT
Organism: Mucuna pruriens; assembly: GCA_025330945.1. Taxonomy (NCBI): domain Eukaryota; kingdom Viridiplantae; phylum Streptophyta; class Magnoliopsida; order Fabales; family Fabaceae; genus Mucuna; species Mucuna pruriens. Next base: position 767,423 of record JAENHJ010000199.1, read on the forward strand.
GAGTTTATTTGGAGTTGCTTATCATAGTAAACTTGTTAGACTATTGCTGGGCATATTGAATGTTTTTTGTTTTGAGATTTCAAAATTCATAGCTGACAAAGAAAGTGCCCTCTTGCTATCTTGAACCTGGGTTGTTTCTTTTGCAAAACTGACAACTTGAATGCTAACAGTGAAAGCAATGTTGTGATGCCAAAATACACTCATAGCCATCGAATAAGGACTTACAGGTCAGAACCTGACATGAAAAGTGAAGATCTTGAGGTGCTTTGTGACTTCTCACCGCCTTCTTGCTGGTATGGATCTCGTGACATCGAGGATGAGAGAGACCGAAGTATGAAAAAATGTTATATTTTTTGTGACAAAAGTAGATCAGAAAGCATGGGAGTTATAGATCGACCTTGAATAACCTTCTTGATAACGAAGAGGGATGATCATTAATAAACTCATACAAGGTTTTGACAAGCCATGATATAAAGTCGGAATCATAACTGTAGAGGTCAAATAAATTATCTTTATGTAATTTTGACCAATTTCTGAGTCGTAAAAGCAGGTTGAAAAAATGATATGTTTGGCAAATAACGATATGGGACAAATCTACTGAACAATTGATGTTGTATCATTTGTATGGTCGAAATTTAACGGTGACATGGTGATTCTATAGAACTCTTATTTGGCGTTGTCCAACAAGACTTATTGTGGATTATGTTGAACAATATGATCATTGGTTGAGGAATATTGATTTCCTGAACAAGACAATTGATGGTTGTGGTGAACGTGTTGATCAAAATGGTATTGTTCTTGTCAATACTAAATATCATCATGGGCTCCATAGTTAGATTTCAATGGTGTCCATGACCAAACATAACGGTGTGATGCTATTTGGGGCCAAATATTTAGCACCAAGCAATAACAATTAAAGTCAAGGGTTATCATCTTTAATCAATATAAAGTTCAAGGTCTTCAAGGAGGTTATTATCTAATGTTCAAGACTTGGACCATATTGATTAAAAATGTCGAACTGGACAAGAATAAAACAAGACCAAAAGTCATGAAGGATAATGGCAACAAAGTGATAATGGCAACCAAGTTGCAGTGGTTCTGAAGGATAATGACTACCAGCAGACATAACAAAATAATGGTCATGAGAGCATAATGGTTGAAACGTGACAAGTTGCTTTTGTTCTCTTGGTCACTTTGGTAGTTATTCCATGTGATCGAGTGCTGTTAGTGAGCTTGATGGTTTCTAAAAGTTCTGCTGAGGAAGCCTAAAAATTTAGCGCCTGTGTCCCAGATCAGATGTCATTTAATGAATCTTTATCTCCATGTTCGTTCGGCATAGGAAAATAGCACAACTGATGGCTCTAAACTCTTTCTAGTATAAAATCAAAACTAAATAATTGGATTTAAAGATATGCCACTTTTGGATATATGAAAGAAGATTAAAATCCCAAAAGTCATAAATCAATCGGATACCTGAAACATTTTCTAATTTAAAGAACTTCTAATTTCTCCATTGTATATGGAGATATGTATGAGGATCACTTTATCTAGCAAAAATATTAAAAATAAACACTTCTTTATAATAATAAAATTGATGTTGTTTTGCAATAATTTCTTTATCTTTATTGATATAATGGTAAGTTATAAATAACATTAATTAATTAAAGATAATCATTTCTTAACGGACGTTGTGTGGTGATATCTTGGTATACATAATGAACTCAGGCAAATCTGATTCCATAAGACAGGTCATTTTCTCGAGTTTTTTTTGTGTTTCCTTAATAATATTGATTCATCTCCATTCATTTATTTCAGTTTCATTTTCTCCTTTTTGTAAGTTTTTGTAATCCTAGTTGCGATAACTATCATCATTCTGGTAATTAAAAGACATAATAAAATCATAATAACGATGCATTATCCAAATCATACAGGTTATCATTTACGTTGAAAGGATAAAAACTTTAGTGAAGGTAAATGATCAGAATGATAGTTGGACAGCGGATGGGTGAATGTGGTGCTGGGATTTCTTATTCTCTTCAAACAAAATTAGCTAAGGTTGACAGGGTTGTCACGTATGTAGGATTTGGGGTGTTTTTTGTTGGGGTTTTGGTCCTTAATATAGGTTGGTTGCTCTATTGGTCCATGGGTTTTTTGAAAAGGTGGGTTGTGGACTTTGGCATCTGATATAACAACTTGGCGATTTTGAGTTTCTCTGGAATTCTAATTATTTAGTATTTTGTCTCTGAAAATATGTCATCACTACAAAAGTGTTGATGATACTTAGTTGATCTATTCGAGGTGTTATTTATCAATTTCTATGTTTATAGGTTCAAATAATTATTTTGAGAAGACTCTATTATAAAGCACGTTTTCAGCCATTCTATTTTTCTTGAGAAATACATCACAATATTTAAACAATTTTCAACAATATAAATTTGGTATACTTTTAGTCAATCTTTAATTAATCAAAGTATAAAATACAGTTTTACAATTAGTTTCTCCGATTCTTTGTTAAAGTGTGTGGGACATTGTTGGGATTAAATATGGTTGTTTGTGTGAATTGTGCAAATAATTGAGATAAACAAATGGGCGTAGCGAATCTTTTCAAATCAGTTATTTGTTTATTTATTTGAATTTTTATATATATATATATATATATATTATTCTTATGAGTTTTAGTTTTTTTTGTATTTTTCTTTTGATTTCATTTTTAATTTTAATTAGAATTGGATATTTAATAATGGTATTATATATAATTGTAAATATATCTTATTAAATAATATGTTTAGTCATTAAAAAATCTTGATTGTTTCTGTTTTCAAATATATTTTTTAAATATAACCTTCTTATGTTGTGGATGTTGACTAGCTAAGTGTATGAACTCCACGATTTAGCGATTGAGGGTCACCACCGGCGTTTTAAGGATAAATGAAAACTATGGTAGATGGATAAAGCTGATTCTGATCAAAGATTAAAGTTAGAGTTTGTTGCGTGAGGTCACTTTGTGTCCTAGTTGTCGCATGATGGTGCTATCTAAATGCGATCTTGATGATATCTCTTTGTTAGTGGTTTATGGGTAGATGACTGGATGTTTGAATATGGACAAATGATGCGTAGTGAATGGTTCCAGTTATGGTTTTCCTCTGTGTACGTATCTTTATGGAGAATCAGAAGTCTACGTAGTTTGTGGGAAAGGTTGGTTTATGAGAGTTGAGTGAGATTTGTTGGTCAGGCAGTGATGTGATAGTGTTTGTTTAGTATTTTGCGCGTTATCATGCTGCATTGTGGTGTTGATCTGGTGAGGGGATCGAGTTGTTAATAAGCCCTATGTTAGTCGACTTTGTCTCAAATGATAAGACTTGTCATGGATGTTCCAAATACAAGTTGTGGTTTGATTCTTATGTTAAGATTTAATTATAAGATGGGTGATGTTAAGCTGGACATTTAGAGTGCAGCTATTCTTTCATTTATTTCTTTCAGGATTTTTTAGTTTCTCCTGCTCTCCTTCTTTTTCTCCTCTTTCTCCTCCTTGTTTGCATGAAAGACCCCCCAAAGCCCTTCTCGGGTTCAAATGCGGTCTTTATAATATGGTCTTGTATAATGTATAGCCTGATCTTGGTGTTCTCAGTTAATGCATTGACATTAGTCTGATTTTTGTTTAAGTTATTGTCTGCAAGATGTGGTATGCGGAGTGAATAAGATCTCGTTAAATAACGTGTGTTTGTTCCTCTCCTTTTATACATCTGCTTTTCCTTTGTTGATGCAGACTGGAAAATTAGGTATGCCACTCAGGCTTCTTCTTGTAATAATATTACAAATAAGTTATCATTTGATGCACAGCATTAACTATTTTTTTTCTGTGTAATAACTTATGAACCAAAAATACTGATATTCATGACATTATACTTTCAGGATACAATAATATCTTGATATATATCTGTGAACATGCTTGTACTAAATCTTAATTATCAAAATGAAAAGAAATACACTAAATATTCATGACAAGTTACATTTCAAGATACAACAATATCTTGATATATATCGATGCATAAATTGTTGAACTAATAATTTGCTATCGTTATAATCTAATTTTTATTAATAAATAAATTATATTAAAATAATTGTATAGATACAAGTATCATAAATTTATAATTATTATAATAACAATATTAAAATCATATCAATAATTATTTATAATTAAATAATAATATATAATTATTTTTTCATTATTAATCATTAAATTCTTTTATTAATTATAAATACTCATCTTTCATTTTGAAAGATTTTTATTTAACTATCATCTTTAATTTAAAGATTTATCTCTGTTATATCATAAAGCATCTGACAAAAAACACCATGATAAATTCCTTTCCAAACTCATAATGCTCGTGATAATAGGTGGAACCAAAATATATGAAACCTGTCCCATACACAATGCAAGGTGGATCTAGGGGTTCTGAGTTCTTAGTGTGGTATGTTGTTTTTCATGAAAAAAATTTCTTTCATGTACGATAATTTTGATAACATTTTGTGTTTATTTTCTTTTAATTAATAGTTGTTTACTAAAATTACATAAAATTTCAATATAATTTATTTTCACGTTAATTTTAACTTTTCTTATATACAATAACAATAATAAAATTAGTTGAATCCATATTAACAATTATCACCACTAAGTTAATTAAGCTTAGTGCATTGTGCCTAAACATGATAATTCCCATGGCCAGGTGTGAATCATCCTCTGGATCTAAGTGCTCATATGGCCCACTTTGTTTTTGATGCTTACTTCTTTAATTTGAATTAAATATAAAATAGGATCCTAAACTTCTATTTGGACTTTGAGTGCTCTTCTTCCTATTATAACAAAGAATAGTCTTCATACTCAGTTCAAACTTGTCATTCAGATCTTTCCCACAATCTTATCTAATTCAGCTGCTGATTGTTCATTCTTCTTTAAGACTCTCTGTGTTTGTATCTTTTCTTTCATAAGCTAGATTTTTAAGTCTATTCCACATGTGAAGTTATGATTTATGAATCTGTTTAATGTAATAATAATCATCACTTCTTTCCTCGGTAAAGTAATTCATCTAAATGAATATGATATTTTGTAGAGTTTAATTTAATGACATATAATTATAAGAATTTGAATTTGAGTTTTTATTCAACATCAAACTAACGGATGGATGAAATAAAATTGTTCTCATTCACCTACGTGTGTATACATATATATATATATCAACATAATAACATATATATATATATATATATATATGCTATATATATATGTATATATATTGTTGTTATTAAATGAAGTTTTAGTTGACGGATTTGTGGATAGTTTAGTAACATAATTTGATAAATTTAATAATAATTATTAAATAAATTTTAATATAATAAAATTTAATATGAGTCAAATTCAACATAAGAATAATTTATGAGTAATGTTGTTATCTAATCATATATAATATTTGACAACACGAGTTAACGTCGGTTTTCAATATTAATAATATTATATTATCAAGTAATACTATTACATGATTTGATATATTTGATAATATGAAAATATCAGTTTATTAAATAAAAATCATTTTTGCATTCATAGCTCAACTAAAATTCGTTTTTTAATGTAATTAGTGAGCCTGGTGTGCTTCAAAAGGGATGATTTATAAAATATAAACTACAGAAAGGTATTATAATGAATAATTTCTCTCTAGCACGTATCTCACACGTGTTCTTACATAATCATGTATATGGAGTTGATTATACTTACATATTTAATTGAAGATTATTGACTGGAGTTGGTTAGGGTATTGAATACTAAGATTTTAATTAATATGGTTTTATTCATCATGAAAGGTCTTGAATTAGTTGGTGTTTGACTGAGTTTATATAAATCATTGGGTTGATAATGGTTTGAAAATAAATTAGAATTGGATAAAGCCATCATGAGTTGGAGAAAGAAGGATTAATCTTTGTGGTAGCACAAATGAGACATTCGTTTGAAGTCTGTTGGACAGGAGCTTAATGTGAATAAATTTATAATTAATTTATTTCTTCTTTTTCTTGAGTTGGTTATGTGTATCAACTTAATGGCTCTGGCTGAAAAAGAGCCATGGCATATATATTATGACACACCATTTTTATTGGTAGGAATATATATGAGTAGAAGACTGCTATCATAGTGTCATGTTTTGAGGAGATGAATCATGTTGTAAAAATCATTTCATGAAATATGCTAATAGTCATTATGAATGATTTTTGATGAGCGAGAAATCATGTTCAAGTTTTTATGTCGTGATTAAAAAATAATAATAATTATGGTATTTGTGACATGATGGATTGGAATTCTTGACAATAAAATATACAAACCTATATAAAAATATTTTTTAATTTTTAATTTTTCTTTTCTATCTATAATAATTAAATTTGACTTGATAGGTTATTATATTTTTAAATTTGAAGATGAAAAGTAAGTAAATTTAGTCAGCAATAGTTAAATAGTTAAATTAATAAATTGTAAATTGATCTATTTTATCTGGATATTATTATTTTTGTTAAATTTTGTATAATTAAGAAAAATAATTTAATTTTGTTTATAAGTCAATTTGATCAATTATTTTGTTTAATCATTGAGAATAACTGAATTAATATTCTTTTCAATTATATTTTTATCTATAATTTAAACAAAACAACAGACTTACTTAAGGTAAAGTCAGTTTGAGTGAGGTGAATTAATATTTAAATAAATATTAAGGAGATTAGTAGGGGTGGCATGTGAATGTGTCTTCATTATTATCTTTGATAATTCATCTTTTCCTTTTATTTCTAATTTAGATTGGTTTATTATACAAATAGATAGGATTTAGTAGCTAGAATTATGCTATTAAATTAGCATAGCTTGATGGATGGATATGATCATTAAATGAATAGGTAATCTGTCATTAAAATATAGTTGAATTTGAGTCAGATTTGGAATCTTCATTTTGAAAGCTATGTTTATGATTCTTGTGCTTTTAAACTGAAGATGTCTACTACCATATTAATTATATACTTTGGTAAATAATGATTTGGTTAGACAAAAGGTTTTAATTTAGACTTTTTTGATTTGGTACTATGTTTGTTAAAGAACAATGTCATTCTGAATGCAGAAGATTTGTTATCGGATCGATTTGGTGTCGCTTGCTCGGAGACTTTTGTTTAAATGTCGTCCATTTTATAGTGAGGAAGGATGTAATAGATGTGAAATGGCATAAGAGTTGTAATTGTAGGTCTGCAATATCTGTTTGTGTTAATGTTCAGATCGGACATTAACAGGAATAATGATAAATAATAATTTTATTGAGATTTGTGACTTGATGAAAGCTCTGATAGGTTTATATTAAGGTCGATCATAATTCATCAGTCATTAGGTTGATCAGGGACCTCATTAGATATAGGGTAACTTTGTAATCATCTCTTAAAATTGAACCATTAATTTTATACAACTTTTCCTCCTCATCTATTAATAAGAAATAGAAAATATTTAAAATATTAAAATAAAAAATATGAAACATGTAGATGTGTTTATGATTTCCATTATAATAATGATTTTTCAACATTCTATTTTGTTATAGTTAGAAATTATATTTTCTGTGTCTTTGGTAAAAGTGATTCTGATTTATCTAAGTAAAATGAACTGAATCTTGATTAAAGAATACAAATGATAAATTATTTAAATAACTTTTTGATAATATTCTGTTATTGATTTAATCAGTATTCTTCATATAAACATGGTTTGCAAATAGCATGATATCAAGATTTCATGTAAGCAAACCAGGATAAATAATATTTTGAAGTTAACATCCATCTCTTTTGTTGTTTTTGTTTTGTATGAATGGATATGGTTTCATCAATGAACAAGTGAGAATGTTGACACATATTGGTTTCATTATAAGGTTGTTGCTAAAGAATTATAACCATATCAGTCTGTTATGTTAACTTTTAGCTAATAAAAATCTTTGTAATAAGACATAATGATCAAGCTTATTTTTATAATATTATAATATTTTAAAGTTTAATAAATATATGGTAAAGATTTATATTATTAATTAAAATTATTATTGATATGACTTATCTTTATATATATATGTATATGTATATAAATAATAATATAACTTGGGTTTAGGTTTAGGATTACTTAACTAATATGTTCAAAACATTTTTAAAATAATATTGTTTTAATTTAATAATTTTAAATGTGTAGTGATGGAACCCAAAATAATATGATCATACGTTGAAAATTTTTTTTATTTATAAAAACTTACTCAAAGCGGGCTCATAAGAAAAAGTTATGCTTATTCAATAACTGTTGGTTGAATGTCCAACTCTTGTGAAATCCTTACAATTGGGTGTTAGAGTTCTAATCACGTTTGTTTTTAAGAATAATTAAAATAAATATGTTGATAAGCAAAAATCTGAATTGATAAATGTTAACAATTATTGCGTGTTTATGTGTACTTAGTTTATATTTTCTTAAATAATTATCTTTTATTAGAAGAATTTTGATTATATGTAAATCATCTTCACTGGACATTTAATAGGTGTCATCTGTTATACATATATACAAGTGTAAATCATCTTTATAGACATTTTACTAGTAATATGCTTACTGTTATTCATTATTTGTTAAAATAAAAGAACATACAATAAGAACAGAACTCTTCTATTTTGTAAGATTCATTCCTCTGGGCATTTTGAGTGTGTGTGTTGGTAACATAAATGATTATAGTTTGTTTTCGCTGGTAATGTTTGTTTCAAATTTTGCAATTTATTTGTTTAAACACTTCGGTCTATTTTCTTAAGTTATCATGTGTTATTATGATGAAAGATTCACAAATCTATCTTCAGTTTGATGATTTTTCGTTTTTCAAATAATGACAGCAATGATATCTTTATTTTTTCAAACTACTCATTTCATTATTAACTTATTCTTAACAGTTTCAATGTTGTTATTTCTTTCTTTCGGTTGCGTGATGTTTATTAAACCTAAAATTAAGATTAAGGTTTCAGTAGTAGAATTTTTCGTACTAATTTTCAAAATAAGTTATATCTGTTTTAGTGTTATTTTAATGAAATAATAAGTATAAATATTGTTGATTTGATATTTGATATTATTGAGGTGGTAATGTCAATAAGTTTTGAGAAAGAGTAGCTTGGATGATCAAGAAATTTTGGGTGAAACTAGGTACTTACCTTGCTTCTTAACTCCATTCATATGATATATAAATATAAATACAATGATCATCTTTGGACATCTGAGTAAGTATTATTATGAACTTATCTCAATTGTTAATTCGGCACTAGTTGTGGTTATGAACATCTGTTGCCAACAACACGGAACTAGTATTGTTACATGTTAACAAAAATTTGTCCACTGTTATCTTTTACCCAAAGAGCTGATCATTCAAATTAGCAGAAAATTAGACCACAATTTCGATCATTTGAGACAAAACTTAGTTACTTTGCACATCGTTGATTGTTATTTCATAAAAGATAAGATGTTGCATTTTGAACAGAAGAATAAATAAAATCTGAAATCTGTAATTTTAATAATTATTAAGAGGTTGTCCCCATATGACCTTGGTAACAAATCAATTTATCTAGTACGCGTCATTTCTCCATAGTGAAAATAAACAAGCTTGTCATGAATGTTGTGAAAAGAAAATATATCTCTAAATATAATCTAGCTCGGGACATAAAAAATCGGTTGAATAGCCTGTCGAGTAGGAAAATGTTTAGAAACTGGTTATGGGGGTTATAATTTGACATAGTCTGTTCAATGGAAAATTGGCAGCTCTTGACTAGACTTAACAGCAGAAATTGAAGTTGACTCTCTTCAAACCTCAGTGTTGTGAAAAATAATAATTTTTTTCAATTTTTAACTAGTGAGGAAGAATATTGCTCTGGATAAATGGTGTTGTAACCAGGTGGTGGCATTGGTTTTGTTTCTCTTCTGTCTAATAAAATGATTGGACGGATGTTGACTATATTCTCTGTCTTTCTTGGGTTGTTTTGTGGTGTCCAGTTCTGAGGTTAATGGGTGGAAGCTTTGGCTAGTGTTGTGGTATTGCTTATATCATTATGGGTAATGTTATAAACCTGGCATTCTTTGTTTTATTATTATTATTTCCTGATGATTGATATCCATGCAGGAGACTACCTGATGGGTGATTTCTTTAATGATGTGATCTGGTGTTGATAGTCATTTCTTTTAATGAATTTGATTGCTGATGAGTTGTACCCACCGGCTGCGGCGGTGTGGTTGATGTAACCATAGTGCTGAGCAGTAGGGACAGCATTATGGTTGCAAGCTGCCATTTAGTTAGGGAGCTGGTATTAGGTTGGCGGCATTGCAACGTATTATGGGCGTGATTCATAATTATGGGAAGATACTGGTGGTCGATGACCCATTGGTGCAGGATAAGATGAAGGATGGCGGTGTCCATTCGTGTTAACCTTGCAAAAAAGTCTGGTTGTTGTATCTCTGTTCCCGACCAGAAATAGATCAGGAGGTTTTTCATGAAAGAAATACAAGTTACTGGCCGGTTTAATACAACTAATTTGACCAGATGCTGTAATACAACTGTTATATCACAGCCTTTCTGCTCCAGTGTCGGTAGTTCTTACCTGAATTTCATGATAAACAGTTGGTTTTGATCCCTCAGTGTAAAAACCTGTACACAAAGCATACTTTTATTTTTTTCCTACATTGCTGGCACAGTGTCGAAACACAAGGAAGCATCTTCTTTAAAGTCTTAATGTGGAAATTGAAGTGTTAAGTTGGGCTGAAGTTGGAGGAAAATAAGGAGCAGCAAATTATTACCTTTTGAAATTTAAGCATTTGGTGGTTTGTAATGTTTATGTTAATATATATGTTTTGCATCTGAGCAACAAAGTATTGAAAAGACAAATGAATAAATCATCCCTTTCAGATCAATGTTAAATCATGTTCTTATTAACATGTACCCAGCATTGAGACTTACATAACATGTTGTCCATGATATTCCATGTTTAACAGGAGACCTAAAGATAGGAGGGCATGGTTCTCTCAGCACATGGGATATGTAACGGTTCATTCCACCACTGCATGTATCCTAAATACATCAGAAATAGTCCATGAATCTTAAAATGTTGTTTGAATTTGGATATATAAACAAAATTGACAATTTCACTGCGTGCAAAAAATATGCTAGTTTTATTGCATCCTGCTATTCTTGCTAGTCTTTTGAGGAAAAAATCATTATCAACTTAAACAACTGCTTTTTGCTCCTCAAAAACAAAATCACTACAATATTATAGTTGTATATGTTCACATAATGTAGCATATCTACAGATGAACATAAACAGAATAGTTCTAATTCCAGCCTCTTTTAACTAAATGACATGTATTTGTTTAAAACGTCGGTAAGGGTGAATATAACTTCTTCAACTATCCATTATTAAAACGTAAGTGGACAATGTTTCACAAACAAAATTAATTTCAGCGGCATTTGCTTACTGGTGATAAATGTTCTGGCAAACCCTCATTTGATCAGCTATCTTTAATATTAATTTGTTCTACTATGTTATTTATAAGTTGACATGTATTGTGTCCGTGTAACTTTGGATAGATGATTAAATTAGTCATTTCTCAAAATCATTTCATTGTCAATGAAGATTAAACACAGGCCTCACTGTTTAGAGGAGATTTTTGAACTCAATATGGTATTATACAAGTTCAAAAATGATATTATGTTGCCATCATATTCCGGGTGATGTGACTCATGACCATAAATATGCTCATCAGATGCAACAAATTACTAGTGATCGAAGGAGATTCAATTAAAACCTTATCATCATCAGTTTGGTTGAAATTGCAAATGCATTAATATTTCTTTGGGATGATTTTTCATGACCAATAGTTCATGTTGTTTTTGACTTGTCAAGTACTAATGCCAGAGGATGACAAGGAATTCTGAACAAGTCAGTATTATATAATTCATTAGTTTTCCTGTGGCTTTCTTTTTTGTAGAAGATATGGACAAAAACTAAAATAATTAAACAATTTATGTTGGGTGGTGGTGGGAGTTTAGAATGTTAAATTGAACTAAAGGGAGGAGACATTACTGTTAGCAAGTTCAATCTTGAACTTCCGTAGGCGTTCATCAGTAAAAAGGCAACTTTGCAATACCTGCAAGGAAGGATGTATGAGTTATGATGCAGTGTGTCAGAAAATACTTTTAAAGGCAAGGTAATGAGGTTGAACTGTATAGCGTTTGCCATTCATGTCCTTCAAAGTCTGACAATATTAATATTAAATAGGGGACAATAGTCATAATACAGTGGAACTTCTAAAAGATAAATTAATATTAATTTAATAAAGACATATAACTGGATAAATCATGGATTGGTGATTTGGATCTGACATAAGTTTTCTTTTATATGGCTCTGAGGAGGTGCATGGGAGCTGCAGATGTGTCTTATAGTTTCAATGTCAGACTAACTGGTTGCAAGCTGCAATTCTTTATAAAATAACAGGGTTGAATAAAATGGCAAGACTAAAGCTGGTCAAATGGTTTTGGATAAATTGTCAAGTTCTTAAACCCTTGAGTCTGATGTAAATGGGGCATAATGGTTAAGGATAAGATCTGTTGTGACAAAAATGAATTGATAAATTAGACATAAATACTAGTGCCATTAAGGTTAAGGAAGCCAACATAATTTCAGATTCGTTGATGTTCATAAAAAACTGAAAGAACTATCAATTCAAGAACAAACACCTTCATAATAGTAGTGTCATACATGGGCCTTCGGTGTATTTCTGGACTTAAAAAATTATGTAATAAAATTAGATCTTCATGAATCAGGTAGTAACACTTCAGTTCGTTAGCATTATCTTTCATTATGAGCTTCAAGTTCCTCAGGTTTTTGTAGAAATTTTCTCATAATACTTCTTTCCAGCCTGGTTCTCACAACTTTCTGTTGAATCAATATTTTTCTTAAAGAATGGTGAATAGCTTAAAAAGGTAAAGAATAACTCATCGAACAATGTAGTATAAGAGTCTGGTGTAAGCATTATATAATCAGAACAAATATTATATGAAAAGCTGTATTATCGTCAATCTTTCTTCAGCCCAAAATAGGAACAATTTGGTGCTATAAGCTCCTTAGCGTGGAAGGGTGACTATGTCTCAAAGATGATTGATAATGTACTGTTCCAGGTCACATGCCAACAAATACCAACTATCATTCCTCCAGCAACACAAGTATCATTCTAAATGACTGTAGCACTATCAGATAAACAAGGCTATAGAATGGACACTTCCTCCAAAGCATGCACTTCAAAGTCAAAAGAGCATTGTTTCAGGAAGTAAAGAATAACTCCCGATCCATAACTTGGACACCATTGCATGAGTTAGGAGGCCCAGTTAATTTCTCAAGTTTATTTCATGTGTACATCGAAGGTTCAACAAGAACTCAGTTGGATGTCAAAGTGGAGAAATGATGAATACAGACCAAAAATACGAGATTGACAAATCCATATTATATAATAATGGAGACAATATTAATCCATTTCAGTTTATTTTCATCAATCTGACTGATAAATATTTCTCCTTTCATCTTCACATGATGAAAGGACAACTTGTCCACGTCAGCATAATTACATGCTAGATCCCAAAATTTCCTCAACAGTACCTGATAATTTCTGGGAGGAAACACTGTAACAATTACCAACAACATGGAACTTATCCTTCACAACCCTTACCAAAGGCTAAACCAGGCAAATCATGAATTCATATAGTGAATCAAAAGATATGTTGACACAAATTAGTGAATTAAACATTCTGCAAACTGAAGCATAATTAACATTCTGATATCCTGTCAAACTCTTAAATTTCCTCAACATAAATTATAGTCTAGGGATGGGAATGAAATAAATAGCACCACAACAAACTAAGATATTTGTCCTCACAACCCACGAGGTTGTCGAAACCGAAATTCATATCGTGAATCTGCAAGATTTATTTTCTGATTGTGAAACAGTATCTGAATTGTAGATTATGATCAATAATTATTATATCAAATATTTAACAAATAAAATATTAAATATTGTAATTTAAAGATAAGTAGCTAATAAAGTGACATATAAAGTTAAGAATGGGAAAATAATTATTCAGATCCATAGCATCTAAAATGATTAAAAAGGCAAATATATATTTGAACTAGATACAAAATGCAATTTAACTGACATGATCCCATACCACTAGGTGGATATGGGAAAATTATTATTGTAATGCAATTAAATCACCAGATTTAATCTGTTCCAGGGAGAATAACTAACTAAAATACTAAACAAAAGAATCGTAGAACTTTATGTTTAACTTTGTCTTTTGTTTTTTGAGTTTAATATATCAGATTTCTCTAAGTATCTCTGCTCAACTTGTTTTCAGTTCATTTTATTATCTTGAACCTGAAAGGTATAGTACTAAAACTCATACAATACACATGAAATAACCAGCTCATTGTAAACTTTGTAGTTGAATAATGATTGAAAAGATAGTACATTTAATTGGTCTGTACCTAGTAATGGTTAGCCTATATATTAGTTCTAAAGAATCCCTGAAGCAGGAACATTATTTCAAGACGACTTGCTAATAATTGCAGGAAGAGATGCTCCTGAAGATGACCTGTATCTTTATGAGGCCTCAGAGGTTTGTTTATTGTTTTTCTACTGACGAGGACGTTGAGAATTATAATGCCTGGGTTGTTGAATGGTGAAGGTGTTGATTGGCAAGATGAGACCATGGAATCGTGAAACTGCAAATAAAGAATCTGGTTGAGGTTATATCATTCTCCTTCTTGCCTGTGCTCGCTTTTATTCTTCCATTGTTTTTAGGCAGAACAATAAATACAAAAGAATCATCGGAGAACACAGTCAAACATTTATATTGGACTTGACTCAAATTATGACAAAATTGAACACATTCTCAATAGTGTGATCACACCTGCCAATAGGCATAAAACTAATGATCTTTCTATCCAGTCTCTCATTAGGTGTAGATGCATGACATGATGTAAGAGAAAATATTGAAACAATTACAACCATAAGAGTTGCAATTAACATGCATGAAAATATCTGAATTTAAAACATCTTCTTCCTTAGACAAACTTGATAATTGTAGTGTTGTAACAGTGGTTCTTTTCTTAATTCTTCAAGACTAGAATAGAATAATATTTATGTATTAAACCATCAATCAAAGCAATAGTAGGCTAAGATGAGTAATGATATAATATTCTAGTTCAACAGACCTGATGCTCTAGCCTCTTTCTGAATATTTTATCTTCATAAGATCCACAGCCTGAATGTGTTCCACCGACTCAAATTTATCTGGAAAAGCAGGAAAGAAAAGATAATTATAAACAGCATTATTTAGATGAGAAGTGCACAGCATGTCACACAAATCACTCTCAGTTTATCATGTAAAGTGGCTTCATTGGTTAAATAACCACTAAAATCCCTAATTCTTTCTTATATTGATAATAGTGTTAATTGTTGCAATAAATGAAATTCAACAAATAGATCAGTTACAAACCTAAAGCAGTATAAACATCAAACATCAGATCAGATAATACTACAATATCATAACAATAATTACTATAAATCAAAATTAAGAAATTAAAAAAGGATGCTAGAGTTAGGATTTTTCTTATTCAACATTGAGACCATCATTGAAATTATTGTGCAAGTTTGATCCATTTCTTGCATTTAAAAATTATTTAGATGAATTATGTGCAAACAAAAGGGAGAATTACTATTGTTCTTGGTTCTAATTAATTAACTGAGAACAATTGAGGTTTGAATCACAGATTGATTCTCTAGATTGAAAGCAGTCAACCAATTGAAAGGTCAAATGATAGGATAATACTCTATGGTTGTTAAGTGGTGTCGTTAAACCTAATTCCAAATTCCAAACTTGACAAAACTAATACAAAGAGATCTGGTGAAATGCTACCTAAACTCTATAGATTTATACATCTCCAACAACATCTGAAAAGTTTTCTGCTGTTTGATTTTATACTTGCATCATTTTTATGTTTTATGCCTATTGAATTTTCATTTTTGTCTTGCATTCACTTATTTTTTGGTTCTTTGTTGTCGGTACCTACTTAAATTTTGCAACGAGTTAAGATACAATTAGCTACAGAGACCAAACAGAATTAGAAGTTTATGTGTATGGACTTAAATGGGTAGTTTTAGGTATAGGAACCAAAGTGTAAAATGGTGTATATGGACCAAATATAATTAACCTATGTGAATAACAAACAGATATGTTAATTCAATGCTATTACTTTTTGGCAAAACCATGAAGATGTCCAGGTTCATATTATTTTAAAAGAGTTTGATTCAGTGACGATACAGAATACTTGTTGTCCAAAGCTAATTTCTAATTTTTGTGTCGATATATTCTTGGTTTGCTCATCTAAGCTTTGAGCTTTGGGATAGTTGTCTTAAACCAATCTCTAGACTATGAAACTTGTATGACACTGACATATTTATTGTTCAGATAAGGTAGTGGATTTGATATGATTCATGCTTCAGTGGTTCAACTTAGTGTTTGTTTGTTCCCTCAATTGGAGTTTGTTGATAGTTAGTTCCTGTTATTTAGATAAAAGAAGAAAACCCATAATTTCAAATTGACCATTGTTTTATATGAGTTACCAAATCCAACAAGGGGGAAACAACTCTCATGTGGTTTAGACTATTTAGGTTAAGCAAGGACAATCATTAATTAAAGCTTATAAAATAGAAGATGTCCTGAAATTTGATTCACCAAACATATAGAAAATAGGGAGAGATGATAACAAGATTTAGAACGCAGACCTCACGAATCTTAGTGTAGGGTATTATTTTGTAGGAAATCGTTGTTTGACAAAAACACATGAAGATAAAATCATCCACAATGCATTCAAAATCAATCTTTAATGAGGATTGGGTATTTCATCTCATGGTCTGTAATCTTCAGAGTCCATGTGTTGAATAAGGGTTAAGTGAGAATTGGGGATCAATGTACAAACCATTTGTTATATAATGGTACATAACTTTATGACACATGAATTTAAATCACAATCTTGACTTGGTAGGGCTTTTTTGCTGTTTGTTTTTTTTGTTTTTTGTTTCCTTCATGGTGTTTGAGCCATATGACTTATCTGACCATAGAGGAAGCATTTTTCTTGTCCAGGAGTAATACAATCTGTAATAACCTATTATTTATCAACAATTCGGAAACTCACAAATGTGATGGAAAGAAGAAGCCAAAATTTTTAAAATTTATGAATCATTTTTTCACTCAACATCATGTAATATTTTACTATGAATATACTATAATTCAGAGGCAAAGAACAACTAATTATTATACACAAACCTCTAAGAATTGAAAATTTGATTTATGGGTAGCCAATGCCAACATATCAAATTATATCTGTTATCAGACACCAAATGATAAGTCCAAGTTAATTATATCCATGATAAATAAAGAAAAGAAGACACTTTGTGTAAATCAAGAAGTTGGATTTTTTATAATAGGTTAATTTTGAAGAGTAATGATATTAAGATATATACCAAACTATAGGTAATGTCGGTGTTTGGATCATACTTTATGATTTCTGGCAGGCTAATATAAGACATTATCTTATGTTCTTACCAGGAAGATTTGATCAGAAAGAATAACCTTCTTACAGTTAAACATAAACCATATATTAAGATCTTTTTCTCACTGAGACTATTATTTGCATACAGATACAATTAAATAAAATAAACTTTCTATTTTAATATTTTTCTATCCAGGTCATTGTTCAATCTAAGATTAACATAGTACTGATGCAATTGTTGTTTTGGCTAATTCAGTTCCAGGTGTAATGACATTTTGAATCAAAAGTTCAGGACTCTTCAGGAGGAAGCTTTCTGCCTTCTTCTCAAATTCTCCTTAACCTTGCTTCTTCGGGCAGTTTATCATATAAGAGAAACATATGTAAACATGGTAATCATATCTACATTTTGCTAATATTTGCCATTTTCTTTAAAGATTAAAGTTCTTCAGATACATCAGTCTCATAGCAGTAAATAACAATAATCGAAGGATGAAATAGAGAACCAAGAAATAATAGCAAAACAGACTGTCAAGAGAGACTATATTTTAGATATAAGACTATCTAACACTTAACAAATATTTTACTAGCATGAACGAAACTTGATAAGAAAAATTGATGATGCAGTTAATATCAAGACTGACTGGAGTTTCACTATTTTAATATATCAGTAATCAGCCGACGACACAGTTCGTTTAATAACTAGTATGGTATGTTGTGGATTCAATCAACTGAATTGTTGATAACAACCTAAGAGTGTAAAGTTCATACAAAGTCCACAGCAATTGTTTGTTACTAAGAAGAACGAAAAATCAAAATCTATACACATCCCAAGGTCCAAAACCACACAACACTAATGAACGGTAAAAACATAGCACAACACACTGCATCAGCGCATCTTTGGCAGCCCTAAACGGGTAGACCTTTGTTGGTTCATTTCGCCCTCGGCGCAACACTGTCTATGTTGAACCAAACAAAACAAGTAAGCTCACAAATAATAACACAGACAACAACGAAGAAACAAAACACAACCAACAGCCATGAGGCAGCCTTCCAGTGCCGCACTCATGACGACTAGCCTACTCAATCGTAGTCGATACATGCACCTGAAACACCATCGATAGAACAGTTTTGTCCATGACGGCTGAAACACAAACAGGCATAATGTTCAGATTCACATTATTGAAATTCATAATAAACAAATGAAGAAACAAATAGGAAATTATGAAGGAGGAGAAACTGGCCCTATCCTCAGTGAGCAAGGTGAATGATGCCGTTCGTCTGAAACGAGGCAGAGATCGTATTCGATGTCGTTAGGTTATTCTTGCTCGTAATCAACGGATTTGAACGCCATCGATGACGACGGCTTCCTCTTTCGATTGCGTCCATAATCACTCCTCGGATATCTCCACAGCCATCGGTAGAACGCTGGGACTCCCATCCTTCGCTCACGAGCTCAGATCAATTCGCCAAAACACTCTCTTATCCAATTCTCTCTCGAGAATATCCAAGAACATCAAAACACTGATTCACTGCGCGGGCCCAATTCCTCACTTTGCGTTATAATACTACTGGCCTCGCGCGTTGGCTTGTTACCCTTTCTGTTTGATACTGTTGTCTCTCCTCTTTTGTGACTCAAAACCAATTAAACCTACTTATTTATATTTGCTGCACTTGAGATTATCATTTTTATTATTTTCTAATCTTTTTAATGTTAAATTATAATTTTATTTAAAACAGAGACCTTGTAGTATCTTGATATTTAAATCCTTTAATATTAGTTGATAAGATGTCTGGTATTTTACGGAAAAATGATTAAAAATATAATTATAAATCTTATATTTTTTTATTATAAAAATTAGTTTAATTTCATTAGTTTAATCTCTCTCTCTTTTGTCAATATAATTTTTACAGGTTTCATAAACAATTGTCTAAAATGTAATCAAAAATTAATTGTCAAAAATAGAAAAAGAGAATTTTAGCTTATTATATTACCCTCTTATAATTGAAAATTTTAAATATAATGTTTCTATATAAAACTAACATGTAGATAAAGAAGGGATATATTATTAAGTTTTTAATTTTTATTGTAGTTGATGTACGTGTTCATGACTTAATATTTTTATTTCTTAATAATAATGAGCTAGAATTTTCTAAATTAAAATTATAAAAAGTAAAAATTGATAAATAATCATATTATCTAATTTCTATTTTTTATATTTCTCTACTTTTTAACAAGTAAAAAGATAAAGTATTTTAAAAAATAATAATGATATATTTTTAAATGAGAAAAATAAAGAAGATAAACAGTAGGATAAATAAATTCATCTCAATTACATAATCAATAATATGATTTGTATTGTATAAAAATGAATTTTATTTTTATATAATTAAAATTTTTAATAAATTCTTATTTTTAATATATAAATTATATTATAATTAAAATTAAAATATTTAAGTTTATTTTAAATTTATGATAAATAATTTATATCATGATACAATTTTATTTTTAATTATTGGTATCTTTTTATTGAGAATTATTAAAATTTAATTTAAAATTAAAAAAATATTAAAATGATAAATGAAAAGGAATGACAAATTATAAAAATCTTTAAAAGTTAAAATTTAATTTTAAATTAAAAATATTAAAAATAATGATAGAGGAAAGAGATAAAAATTCTTAAAAACAGTTTTATTGGATATACGGTTAAAAATATTTTTGGTTGAAGAATAGATAAATATGTTTAATAATTATATTTATTGTATTAAAAATAAGTAAATGTTTGTAATAAGTAAAAATATTTAATATGATATAATAAATATTTTTTTATTAATTTTCTTAAAATATTTATTAACAAGAATTTTATCATTGAAAATGTTTTTGGAGATAATTTTTAATATATTTTATAATATAGTGAAATCTATATAAAATTATTATAGTATATAAAAACATATTGTAACACGTAGCCGCAAGAAAGAGAAACTCTAATAAATAAATTTTTTTCATAATAAAACAAAACTGAACCGTGAGTCGCCTTTTGGAATCATTCAAAAAAACCACAAACCACTCGAACGGATACCGAAATGCGGATCATATTATTGCAAATAAATAAAAATAAAATAAAAATTCATATTTAAATACAGCCTAATAAATGGATTTTTGATATTAAAATCTGTCTATAAAAAAATAGATTGGATTGGAACTCTAAGAGTAGATACAAGGAAGAAAGGATTATCACTTATTCGATGCAGAGAGTTTATTAATATTCATATCGAATATGATTTTTAAGTAATGTTCGATTTGATTCTGAGTAAATATCTTAAGTCATTCTTATTATGACTTAGTAGTAAGTCTAAAAATTTGTTTAAAATTCATGATATTCTCCTCACGTTTATCGGGAACCAAGTTACAAATACCTAAATCAAATATACATTCTTAAAATAATATAATAAATTATATTTTTCCACCTATTTTTTATAACTTTTTGTTATTGAGTCGGCTGATGTAATTTTCTTTTTAAATTATTAATCTTAAGAGACTTTGCTCATTTCCCAAATCACATTTTTCTTATTTTTTTATTTCTTTATCTCTTTTTCTATTTTTTCTATACTTTTTGATGTTTTGTTCTTTAAAGAAATGAATCACTAATATAATTCATTCATTTTAGAAAAAGAGTTTCGTACATAGTCGTTTCTTATTTTTATGTTTATTTAAAGTTTTATATTTTATTTAAAATTAATGTATATATATATATATATATATATATATATATATATATATTTCTTGAAATTGATCAAATAATATGTATGTAGATTTCATGTATATATGGTGGATATGAAATTGAGTTTTTACTTTTATAATTATAACTAACTAGTATAATTTTATTATTTTTAATATATTTTGGAGAGTAACAACTCCAAACTTATAAGTTTATACATTTGTTATTGATAATATTTATTATAATATTTTGTAATGTTTCATGACTAATTATTATGTTTTGTAAAATATCTTTAAATTGAATTTTAATTTTTGTGATGTTTTATCTTTTATGATTATGATTGTTATATTTTATAAAAGATTTTTAATTTATTTTTATAAAAATTTAGTTAATATTTTTATTTATTAATTTTTACAATTCATAATCATACGGTAACATATACAAGGGATGAGTATTTAAGTATCCAATAAGGAAAGACAAGAATATTAAAGTTAATACCTATAGGATATGAGTCTGAGGTCTAGGAATTCTTTTAAAGATTAGGTACAAGAACATATATTATAATACCCTACCCATTATCATTCATAGGGAAAAAGAAAAGAAAAAGTGTAAGGACTTGTTTGATAGTGTAACATATCTCTTTTCTCTTTTTATTATTAACAAATTGATTGAAAAATAATTACAAGAGATAATTAAATTTAATTATAATTAAAATTATTTTTATGAAAAATAATTAATAAATATATGTGATTTTTGTGTAATTTTTTTAACAGAAATTTTTACTAAAAATCAGAATTAGATTGTATGTAAAAATATACAATAAAAATGAATGAAGAAAGAGAAGAATGAGAGGTGAAAAGAAATAAGAGGGAAGGATAGAGATGAGAGAGAGAAGGAAAAGATATAAAAAGAGAGATAAAAATGTAGAGATGAAGTAAAAAGAAAAAGAGAAATATGAAAAGAAGTATATATAATCATTAGTATGAATCAATTAATACCTATTAAAAATTACGTAATTATTCACTTCATATATAAAATAATAAACTACAAAATTTAGCTGTAGAAAATATTTTGTTACTCAATTCTACTCTCATATATATATATATCAGCATGGATTCAACTTTTTAAAATTCAAATCATATCTATTTAAATAGATTGGATTTAAAATTTATATTCATATTTTATTAGTTTGAATTTTTAACCCGATTTACAGTTAAAAGCAGTTTGAGTTTGAATTTAAATTGCAGACCAAATTTAAAAACAATTTTTAGTAATTTATGATTTAAAAATTTATTTTAAACCGTTTTTGAGTTCAAAACAAGTTTTAAAATTAAAATTATTTTTAAACATAAAATCAATGATAATTACCATAATAATTTAAATAAAATCATAATAACATTTAATTTGTATCTTTATATGAGACATTCAAATTGTGTAATTCAATGTGAAATTTTGTATTGTCTAAAATAAATTTTTAAATATTGGTTTAGCAAGAGGAAACATATACTTTCTATTAAATTTTTGAATAAGACCAATTCAATATATATTATCCTAATCTATACTAGTGAATCCTATTATAAGGGGTTAAAAATCTTAGCCATGTAGGTTAAAAATAACCATTGGATATATTATTAAAACAAATGAAAAGAATTTTTACCCCACATGAGTGTTGGGCTTTTTGAACTTCAATTTAGCATTCAGATTTTTCAACGTATCAATTTTAAAGTATAGTTTATTTCAATAAAAAGAAAATTTTGATACATAACAATAAAAAAATTTCTATATTTCTTTCTTGACATTAAAAACTGAAAAATCATTTATTATCTTGTTAAGTATTTCTTTTATTGAAAGTTATTTATTTGGTTAATTTTTACTCATATTTATTATTTTTATGAAAAATATTATTTATTAGAATCTCAAACCAATGTTTAATTAATTTATAATTGCATTTTAACTCTTTCAATCAATAAGAATATTTTTAGTTAAAGAAAATATATTTATTTTATATTAATTTGTATAATTAATATTTTCTTAAGTGTTAATTACCTTAAATTAAGGTTTGCTATAAGAAATATTTCATTCCTAATTAAATTATAGAAATGAGACTAATAAGAATGGATTCCCTATTTATATAACATATTTAATCATTATTCAACTTTTCTAAAAACGGATATATATAAAAATATTTATGATGAAAAGTACAATCAATTTCCACGGAAAAATTATTCTCACTTATTCAAAAATTAACCTTTGAAGGAAATTTATATGTTCAAAAAGCTATTCTCTTTGTTTAAACATGATAAAATTTTATTTGGATCATTTACCATTTTTAAAAAATGAAACTTAAATGATAAATATAAAAATAATAAATAAAATTGAAATGAAAAGAAAAATTAAAAATATTAAATAAAATATATTGGATCATTTAAATTTTTCTAAAATTGCATTTAGATAGTAAATAAATTTAAATGAAATGAACAGTTAAAAACATTTTAATAAAATATATTATATACTTCTTAATATATTTTATTTTTGGATTAATAATATCCTTGTAACACTTATCATCAAAATTATATAAAATATTGTTTTAGATAAACAAAATATGTTTAATAGTTATATTTATTAGTTATATTGATTGTATTAAAAATAAGACAATGTTTGTAATAAGTAAAAATATTTAATATGATATAATAAATATATTTAATTAATTTTTCTTAAAATATTGATTATCAAGAATTTTATCATTGAAAATGTTTTTGGATATAGTTTTTAATATATTTATTATATAGTAAAAATTTATATAAAATTATAATAGCATATAAAAAGATATCAGCATATGTACGACAAGAAAGAGAGACTCTAATAAATAAAATTTTCATAATAAACAAAAACTGAAACCGTAAGTCGCCTTTTGGAACAATTCAAAACCCACAAACCACTCCTGGATCGGATACCCAAAATGCGGATTTTTGTTCCATATTATTGCAAAAATAAAAATAAAATAAAAATTCATATTTAAATACAGCCTAATAAATGAATTTTTGACATTAAAACCTGTCTACAAAATTAGATTGGATCGACACTCTGAGAGTCTATGCAATTAAATGGAACTGTTTTGTCATCATGGAGCTTTGAGAGTGTAATATAATTATAGTTTTTGTATTAGAACATTCTCGCTTCATATTAATTATAGTTGAATTGATTTGAATTATGAATCGTTATGAAGGATTATCACTTATTTGTTGGGAGTGAGTTTACCTATATTTATATTGAATTTCACTTTTTAAGTAATGTTTAATTTGATTAAAGTATATATATTTCAAAATTTATAATATTGTCATATAGTGAAGGAAATCAAGTGGTAAATCATGTGTATTTATATAACTTTTGTTATTGAGTCAATTAATATAATATAAATTATTAATCTGAGGGGACTTTTACTCGTCTCCCAAATCACATTTTTCTTATATATATATTATCGATGCTTTTTGTTTCTAAATACATGAACTACTAATATAATTCATTCATTTTATAAAAGAGTCTCATATAACATTCTTCATGTTTATTTAAAGTTTTTTATTTTTCATCTAAAAATATTATTATTATATATATATATATATATATATATATATATATATATATATATATATAAAATTAATCAAATAGTATGTATGTAGATTTTATGTATATATATGGTAGATATGAAATTGAATCTTTTTACTTTTATAATTATAACTAACTAGTATAAATTTATTATTTTTAACTATTTTTGGAGATTAACAACTTTAGACTTCAGAAATTTATACATTTGTTATTGTGAAAGTTTATTATAATATTTTTAATGTTTTTATGACTAATTATTATGTGATGATTTAAATTGAATTTTAAATTGTGATGTTTTATCTTTTATGGTTATGATTGTCATGTTTTATAAAAAGATTTTAATTTATTTTTATAAGTAATTTTAATTAATATTTTTATATTTATTAATTTTCACAGTTCATAATCGCATAACAACATATACAAATATGAGCATTTTAGTATCCAATGACGAAAGATGTGAATATTAGTTACTACCTAGGTTTAGAATTTTAAAGTGGGATTATAATACCTACGCATTATCATCCTAAGAGAATAGAGAAAAAGTATAAGGACTTGTTTGATAATTTAACACTTTCTCTTTTCTATTTTATGATTAATAAATTGATTAAAATAATCACAAGAGATAATTAAATTTAATTTTATAAAAATATTAATTAATAAATATGTATGATTTTTGTGTAATAGTAGAATCTAGAATTGCATTGTATGTAAGAACATACAATGAAACTGAGAAATGGTCATTCAAGATTTAATTATAATTTGTCTCTACTAATTATAATTAGGTTCATATAATTTTTATTTTATTTCATTATCATTAGTTACAATCGTAATATTTTAATTTAATTCTAAAAGAGTATGATTTTGATATTCATTCAAAAGTTGATATCTAAATTATTCTAAACTATTTCTAAATATCTTAAATTATTTTTAATGAGTCATTAATTTACTAATTTATGAGTAACAAATGATCTAACTTAACTACCATTTACTACCTTATGTTAAATTTTCACCAATGTAAATAGTACACTAAACCTTCAACTACTCATGTCAACTTTGGTCACATCAAAAGTCATTCACCCTTGATTTATGCATACATGACCACTATGAATTCTAATAATTATTTTGCATTAAATAAGTTTAAAACATAATTGCTATTATAAATATATTGTAATATTTATTGTCTCTTCCATCTAGTGGAGAGCTTAACACTATTTTTCTTCATATCAAAAATCATATGTTACTTCATCACTTCTAAAATTCTTCTATAGCACCTAAGACCCAATATTGAGTGAGTTCTAAAAGGAGAGCTTCACATTTCAATATTGTTCTTTGTTTCCAAACTTTCTTTGGTAAGTTTAACTTCACCTTTTATTCTCTTTCCTTCAGAAAGACAAACTTTTTATATTTTCTGCCATCTTATTTCTTCTCTTTGCTGTTCTGTTCAAAGGTCTTATTCAATAGGCTCAAGTTTCTATTTTCTCCTCCTACAAATTCTCATTTTAGCATCACGTTTGGTAAGAGAAGCAAGCTCCTACTCTTTTCCTTCTTTTAAAAGGTTGAAAAATATTGTTTCAGGAGTGTAATATGTTAAAAATTTTATGGTATGAATTTGCTTGGTTTGTTATATTTTAGGTCATGAAAATGACCTATCTTTAGAATGGTTACTTAGTCTCGTAATTGTGGAAAATCTCACATTGTTTGCCTCAATCATTAGGTGTAGCTTATATATTTGTTGCATAACCTCACTTATCACAATTGTAAGTTTAAAATCTAAATATGAACTCTATAGCTCATCTTAGTAAATTGCCTATTCTAGCTCTACATATTGATTGTTGTCTGAATGCTCCTATTGATGAGAGAGAGTTGGAAAAGTCCCTACATCAATCTTGGCCACTTGTTGAGTAACTCATGAGTGTTAAATATGTAAAACCCACCTCAATAGTATGGTCATAGTCATCTTATTAGACTACTAATAATGACTAAAATCATGCTGCACAAAAGGAAGAAGAAAAGAACTTTTGAAACTTAAGATATGAACTATTAGAAAAAGTTGAAATAAATTAAATTAATGGAATAGAATGAAAATTTTGGTCAAATTAACCTTAATTTAACTCATTAGGACGCCAATACTGATTCTATAATTAAGTAAATAATTTAAAATGAATTTTGTAAAATTAGTGCAAAATAATAGGCAAATGGTGATAGCTTTAGCATAAAAATTAAAAATAATTTATCTAAAGGGTAATTTTATACCCTTGAAAAATTCTAATTATTAATATATTAATTTTAAGTTATTTCTATGAAGAAAAATAAATATTTAAAATTTATTTTTGTATTTTATTAACTTTTGACAAAGAATTGATTAATAATAGTGATTTTTAAGGAGAAAAATACTAAAAGGAGGCAAATTAGACTTTTTACAACCAAGAGAATTATTTTTATAAGTTAAAAATAAAATTTTTACTAAAAATTCTCATAGATTTTAAGATATTTTACAATATATATACTTTTAAGATAGTTCTAGTCATTTTAAATTAGTAAATTTAGATATAAGCAAAATTGATTTTAGAAGCTTAGATTTAAATTTTAAAATTTATTATGATCGCTTGGATAAACTTTTTCTAAGAACTTTATAAAAGAAAATAAGAAGAAAAATTTGTAAATCATAAATTAAAATTAGCTTATACATAAGTTAATTTTAACTTATGGAGAAGCTTTTTATTTCATCTTTTTCATTTTCCTCTCTATAAGTTCATTTGAATTTATTCTAAAATTATAAAATAATTTTATGAAGAAATAAAGATAATTTACAATAAAAATTAAAGTTTATCTAACTTGTGAGCAAAAATTTTAGTAGTTGAGAGGCATAATTTAAGACATATTAGTCTCAAATCAAAATACTTAAAATATTTCAGTAAATTGATTAAAATTTTCACAAATTTCTTTATCACACATGTTATTCATTATTAACGGAAAAGTTAAACATAGATAATAAATT
>JAENHJ010000200.1:0-14792 GCA_025330945.1 Mucuna pruriens
TCTTTCCTCCGATTTCAAGACGGTCCAATTTTAAGATCGTGTCATTTGGTATCAGAGCTTCGGCTCTTGAAATCAGGTGTTTCTATCCTTTGTGTCTTTATTTTTATTTTTTTTTGAAAAAGGGAACAAAACAAAGTGAGACAAAAGGAAAGATGACAAACTTAATAAGGTAAACAAAGGGATATGATTGGACCGTCTTGAAAGTAGACGAAAAGAGGAACTTGACCCTAACCGTGACCTGCCGGTAGAACCAAAGTTATCAAGAGTGCGACCTAACCGCGACCTGCCGAGAACCAACACTATAAAAGTTCTTTAACCTAAGAACTAAAGGAAAAGTGCTCACAAGTAAACACGAATATTATTCAAATTATGAATTTTGTCCTGGTGATGTTTACAGGAGTTTATTTATAGGCTTAACTAGACAACCCTGAAATCAATGCCCATTAATATTTTAATTGGCATAAAATCTCATAGATTTAATGTCCATTAATACCTTAATTGGCATAAAATCCCATCCACTAGATCTCCCCACTAACCATTTATTTCCATCATTAATAACCTTCCTATTTTTCCACTAACTATCCAATTTTCCCTTTTTCTACCAACTATCAAAAAGTGATTAATGTGAAAATAAACGAAAATAATTCCTAAGTAACTACTCAGCCCAAATTACATGACAATGACTTTAGGCTTTATATATGTTCTTCAATATGGGCTTCAATCTTCATCAACTTGTAATAAAGTTATCCATTTTGGTACAGTCTCTGATTCTTTTCGTAATTCCCAACATTAGGCCTAGCAACAATTGCTTCATTATTTGGGTTTTGGGCCTAGTTATGGGACCTCCAATGTCACGCCAATTATCTTTGACTTTGTTAGTTGGGTTTCTATCAAGAATGAGAAAAACAAGAAGAATGAGAAGAAGAATCAAAGGAAGACGAATGAAAAGAAGAACGAGAAGAAGAAGAGTGAGAAGAAGAATGAGAAGAAGAAGATAGAGAATAAGAATGAAAAGAAGAAGAATGTGAAGAAGAAGAATGAGAAGAATAAGAATGAGAAAAATAATGAGAGGAAGAAGAATGAGAAGAAGAAGAATGAGAAGAACAATGACAAGAAGAAGAATGAGAAGAACAAGGTTGAGAAGAAGAATGAAAAGAAGAAGAATGACAAGAAGAATAAGAGGAAGAAGAATGAGAAGAAGAAGAATGAGAAGAAAAAGATTGAGAAGAAGAATGAGAAGAACAAGATTGAGAAGAAGAATGTGAAGAAGAAGAATGAGAAAAAGAAGAAAGAGCAGAAGAAGAATGACAAGAAGAAGAATGAGAAGGAGAAGAATGAGAAGCAGAAGAATGAGAAGAAGAAGAAGAAGAAGAATGAGAAGAAGAAGAATGAGAAGAAGAATGGGAATAAGAAAAATGCGAAGAAGAAGAATGAGAAGAACAAGAAGAATGAAAAAAGGAAGAATGAGAAGAAGAATCAAAGGAAGAAGAATGAGACGAAGTAGAATGAGAAGAAAAAGAGGAGTGAGTAGCAGAATGAGTAGAAGAAGAATGAGTAGAAGAAGAATGAGAAGAAGAAGATTGAGAAGAAGAATGTGAAGAAGAAGATTGAGAAGAAGAATGTGAAGAAGAAGAATGAGAAGAATAAGAATGAGAAAAACATTGAGAGGAAGAAGAATGAGAAGAAGAAGAATGAGAAGAAAATGAGAAAAGAACAAGAATAAGAAGAAGAAGAATGAGAAGAAGAAGAATGAGAA
This sequence comes from Mucuna pruriens, assembly GCA_025330945.1. NCBI lineage: Eukaryota > Viridiplantae > Streptophyta > Magnoliopsida > Fabales > Fabaceae > Mucuna > Mucuna pruriens. The sequence goes on from JAENHJ010000200.1 coordinate 1,757, forward strand.
GAAGAGGAATGAGAAGAAGAATGGGAAGAAGAAGAATGAGAAGAAGAAGAATGATAAGAAGAATGACAAGAAGAAGAATGAGAAGAAGAAGATTGAGAAGAAGAATGTGAAGAAAAAGAATGAGAAGAATAAGAATGAGAAAACCAATGAGAGGAAGAAGAATGAGAAGAAGAATGTAAAGAAGAAAAATGAGAAGAAGAAGAAGAATGAGAAGAAGAATGAGGAGAAGAAGAATGAGAAGAAGAATGACAAGAAGAAGATTGAGAAGAAGAATGTAAAGAATAAGAATAAGAAAATCAATGAGAGGAAGAAGAATGAGAGGAAGAAGAATTAGAAGAAGAAGATTAAGAAGAAGAATGTGAAGAAGAAGAATGAGAAGAAGAAGAATGAGAAGAAGAATATGAAGAAGAAGAACGAGAGGAAGAAGAATGAGAAGAAGAATGAAAGGAAAAAGAATGACAAGAAGAAGAATGACAAGAAGAAGAATAAGAAGAAGAAGAATGAGAAGAAGAAGAATCAGAAGAAGAAGAATCAGAAGAAGAAGAATGAGAAGAAAAAGAATGAGAAGAAGACTGAGAAGAAGAAGAATGTGAAGAAGAATGAGATGAAGAATGAAAAGAAAAAGAATGAGAAGAATAAAAATGAGAAGAAGAATAATGAGAAGAAGAATAAGAAGAAGAAGAATGACAAGAAGAATGACAAGAAGAAGAAGAATGACAAGAAGAATGAGAAGAAGAAGAATGACAAGAAGAATGACAACAAGAAGAATGACAAGAAGAAGAATGAGAAGAAGAAGAATAACAAGAAGAAGAATGAGAAGAAGAATGAGAAGAAGAATGACAAGAACAAGAATGAGAAGAAGATTGAGAAGAAGAACGCGAAGAAAAAAATGAGAAGAATAAGAACGAGAAAAACAATGTGAGGAGAAGAATGAGAAGAAGAAGAATGAGAAGAAGAAGAATGAGAAGAAGAAGAATGAGAAGAAGAAGAATGAGAAGATGAATGAGAAGAAGAAGAATGAGAAGAAGAAGAATGAGAAGAAGAAGAATGAGAAGAAGAATAAGAGGAAGAAGAAAGAAAATTAGAATGAGAAGAGGAAGAATGAGAAGAAGAAGAATGAGAGGAAGAATGAGAAGAAGAATAATTAGAAGAAGAAGATTGAGAAGAAGATGAATGAGAAGAAGAAGATTGAGAAGAAGAATGTGAAGAAGAAGAATGAGAAGAAGAAGAATGAGAAGAATAAGAATGAGAAGAAGAAGAATGAGAAGAAGAAGAATGAGAAGAAGAAGAATGACAAGAAGAAGAATGAGAAGAAGAAGAATGAGAAGAAGAATGAGAGAAAGAAGAATGAGTAAAAGAAGAATTAGAAGAACAACAATGAGAAAAAGAACGAGAAGAAAAAGAATGAGAAGAAGAATGGGAATAAGAAAAATGAGAAGAAGAAGAATGAGAAGAACAATAAGAATGAGAAGAAGAATCAGTGGAAGAAGAATGAGACGAAGTAGAATGAGAAGAGCAAGAAGAATGAGAAGAAGAATGAGAAGAAGAAGAATGACAAGAAGAAGAATGAGAAGAAGAAGAATGAGAAGAAGAATGAGAAGAAGAAATGAGAAGAAGAAGTGAATGAAGAAGAAGAAAGAGAAAGGAAAAAGAATGAAAAGAAGAAATGAGAAGAAGAAGAAAAAAAAGAAGAGGGAAGAAGAACGAGAAGAAAAGAATGAGAAGAAGAATGAAGAAAGAAAAAAGAAGAAGAATGAGAAGAAGAAGAATGAGAAGAAGAAGAATGAGAAGAAGAAGAAGAATGAAGAAGAAAAGAATGAGAAGAAGAATGAGAAGAAGAATGAGAAGAAGAAGAAGAATGAGAAGAAGAAGAGAAGAAGAAGAATGAGAAGAAGAAGAATGTGAAGAAGAAGAATGAGAAGAAGAAGAGAAGAAAAAAATGAGAAGAAGAAGAATGAGAAGAAGAAGAATGTGAAGAAGAAGAATGAGAAGAAGAAGAAAGAAGAAGAACAAGATGAGAAAAGAATGAGAAGAAGAAGAATGAGAAGAAGAAGAATGAGAAGAAGAAGAATGAGAAGAAGAAGAATGAGAAGAAGAAGAATGAAAAGAAGAAGAATGAGAAGAAGAAGAATGAGAAGAAGAAGAATGAGAGGAAGAAGAATGAGAAGAAGAAGAATGAGAAGAAGAAGAATGAGAAGAAGAAGAATGAGAAGAAGAAGAAGAAGAATGAAGAAGAAGAATGAGAAGAAGAAGAATGAGAAGAAGAATGAGAAGAAGAAAAATGAGAAGAAGAATGAGAAGAAGAAGAGAAGAAGAAGAATGAGAAGAAGAATGAAAAGAAGAAGAATGAGAAGAAGAAGAATGAGAAGAAGAAGAATGAGAAGAAGAATGAGAAGAAGAAGAATGAGAAGAAGAAGAATGAGAAGAAGAAAGAATGAGAAAAGAAGAATGGTGAGAAGAAGTGAAGAAGAAGAAGAATGAGAAGAAGAAGAAGAAGAAAAAGAATGAGATGAAGAAGAATGAGAAGAAGAATGAGAAGAAGAAGAATGAGAAGAAGAATGAGAAGAAGAAGAATGAGAAGAAGAAGAAAAGAAGAAGAAAAGAATGATAAGAAGAATGAGAAGAAGAAGAATGAGAAGAAGAAGAGAAGAAGAAGAAGAAATGAGAAGAAGAATGAGAAGAAGAATGAGAAGAAGAAGAAGGAAAGAAGAATAAGAAGAAGAAGAATGAAGAAGAAGAAAGAAGAAGAATGAGAAGAAGAAGAATGAGAAGAAAAGAAGAAGAAGAAGAAGAATGAGAAGAAGAAGAATGAGAAGAAGAAGAATGAAGAAGAAGAATGAGAAGGAAGAAGAAGAATGAGAAGAAGAAGAAGAAGAAGAAGAATGAAAGAAGAATGAGAAGAAGAAGAATGAGAAGAAGAATGAGAAGAAGGTAAAGAACAAGAAGGGAAGAAGAAGAAAAGAAAGGTAAGAAGAATGAAGAAGAAGAAGAAAAAGAATGAGAAGAAGAAGAAGAGAAGAAAATGAATGAAGAAGAAGAATAAGAAGAAAAAGAATGAGAAAATGAAGAGAAGAAAAAGAATGAGAAGAAGAAGAATGAGAAGAAAAGAATGAGAAGAAGAAATGAAGAACAAGAATGAGAAGAAGAAGAATGAGAAGAAGAAGAACAGAAGAAGAAGAATGAGAAGAAGAAATGAGAAGAAGAAAAAAGAAAAGAAGAAGAATGAGAAGAAAAAGAATGAGAAGAAGAAGAATAAGAAGAAAAAGAATGAAAAGTAGAAAAAAAGAAGAAGTTAAGAATGAAGAAGAAGAATGAGAAAAAGAAGAATGAGAAGAAGAAGAATGAGAAGAAGAAGAATGAGAAGAAGAAGAATAAGAAGAAGAAGAAGAAGAAGAAGAATGAAAAGAAGAAGAATGAGAAGAAGAAGAATGAGAAGAAGAAGAATAATTAGAAGAAGAACGGAAGAAGAATGAAAAAGAAGAACGAAAAGAAGAAATGAGAAGAAGAAAAATGAGAAGAAGAAGAATGAGAAGAAGAAGATTGAGAAGAAAAATGTAAAGAAGAAGAAGAAGAAGATAAAGAATGTGAAGAAGAAGAATAAGAAGAAGAAGAATGAGAATAAGAATGAGAAGAAGAAGAAATGAAGAAGAAGAACGAGAAGAAAAGAAAGAAGAAGAATGAGAAGAAGAAGAATGAGAAAAAGAATGAGAAGAAGAATGAGAAGAAGAAGAATGTGAAGAAGAAGAATGAGAAGAAGAAGAATGAGAAGAAGAAGAATGAGAAAAAAAAATGAGAAGAAGAAGAATGAGAAGAAGAAAGAAGAAGAAAAGAAGAAATGAAGAATGTGAAGAAGAAGAAGAATGAGAAGAAGAAAATGAGAAGAAGAAGAATGAGAAGAAGAATGAGAAGAAGAAGAAGGATGAGAAGAAGAATTATAAGAAGAAGAATCAGTGGAAGAAGAATGAGACAAAGTTGAATAAGAAGAAGAAGAAGAATGCAAAGAAGAATGAGAAGAAGAAGAAGTGATAAGAAACGGAAAGAAGAAGAATGGTAAGAATGGAAGAAGACGAATGAAGAAGAAGAATGAGAAGAAGAAGAATGAGAAAAAAATAATGAGAGGAAGAAGAATGAGAAGAAGAAGAATGAGAAGAAGAATGTGAAGAAGAAGAATGAGAAGAAGAAGAATGAGAAGAAGAAGAATGAGAAGAAGAATGAGAAGAAGAAGAATGAGAAAAGAAGAATGAGAAGAAAAGGAAATGAAGAAGAATGAGAATAAAAAATGAGAAGAAGAAGAATGAGAAAAAGAAGAATAAGAAAGAGGAAGAAGAATGACAAGAAGAAGAATGAGAACAAGAAGAATGAGAAAAAGAAGAATGTGAAGAAGAAGAATGAAGAAGAAGAAGAAGAAGAAGAAGAAGAATGAGAAGAAGAAGAATGACAAGAAGAAGAATAAGAAGAAGAAGAAGAGAAGAAGAAGAATGAGAAGAAAGAAGAATGAGAAAAAGAAGAATGAGAAGAAGAAGAATGAGAGGAAGAAGAATGAGAAGAAGAAGAATGAGAAGAAGAAGAATGAGAAGAATAAGAATGAGAAGAACAAGAATGAGAAGAAGAAGAATGAGAAGAAGAAGAATGAGAAGAAGAAGAATGAGAAGAAGAAGAAAAAAAGAAAATGAGAAGAAGAATGAGAAGAAGAAGAATGAAGAAGAAGAAGAAAATGAGAAGAAGAATGAGAAGAAGAAAAATGAGAAGAAGAAGAATGAGAAGAAGAATGAGAAGAAAAAGAATGAGAAGAAGAGAATGAAGAAGAAAAGAAGAATGAGAAAAGAAGAATGAGAAGAAGAAGAATGAGAAGAATAAGAATGAGAAAAAGAATGAGAGGAAGAATAATGAGAAGAAGAAAAACGGAGAAGAAGAATGTTAAGAAACGGAAGAAGAATGAGAAAGAAAAAAGGAGAAGAAGAATGAGAAGAAGAAGAATGAGAAGAAGAAGAAAGGAAAAAGAATGAGAAGAACAAGAACGATGAAGAAGAAGAAGAAGAAGAAGAATGAGAAGAAGAATGAGAAGAAGAAGAATGAGAAAAGAATGAGAAGAAGAAGAATGAGAAGAAGAATGAGAAGAAAAGAAGAATGAGAAGAAGAACAATGAGAAGAAGAAGAATGAGAAGAAGAAGAAGAGAAGAAGAATAAGAAGAAGAATGAGAAGAAGAATGGAAGAAGAAATGAGTAAAAGAATGAGAAGAAGAAGAATGAGAAGAAGAAGAATGAGAAGAAGAAGAGAAAGGGAAGAACAATGAAGTTAAGAATGAGAAGAAGAAAAATGAAGAAGAAGAATGAGAAGAAGAAGAATGAGAAGAAGAAGAATGAGAAGAAGAATGAAGAAGAAGAAAAAAGAAAAAGAAGAAACGGTAGTTAAGAAAGAAAAAAAATTAGAAGAATGAAAGTAAATAAGAATAAGAAGAAGAAGAAGAATGAGAAGAAGAAGAGGAGAAGAAGAAATGAGAAGAAGAAGAATGAGAAGAAGAATGAGAAGAAGAAGAATGAGAAAAGAAAAGAAGAAAAGAAGAAGAAGAAGAATGAAAAAGAAGAATGAGAAAAAAAAGAATGGTAAGAAGTTAAGAAAAGAATAAGAAAAATGAGAAGAAGAAAATGAGAAGAAGAAGAAGGAGAAGAAAAAGAAGAATGAGAAGAAGAAGAAGAATGAGAAGAAGAATTATAAGATGAAGAATGAAGAAAAAAGAATGAAGAAAAAAGAATGAAGAACAAGAATGTGATGAGGACATGACCAAGAGCGTGGCACTCTGGCTGATCGGGAGGCCCATGAAAACCGCGCTGACAAAGAGAGAGCCAAGGAAAGTTTATACAACGTTGGCCTGAGTTTTATTCAACAAGAACTAATTTAGAAGGACGCAAGCCTGGTTGATCAATTTTTCCATTCAATTGAATGAAGCGTTTGGCTCACCAGCCGACAGCCTATAATATATTTGAAGAGCTATATTAAATAAAATACTTAGGCCAGATCATAGCCCAGAAAACATTTAGTTATTTATTTTCTATAGTATGGGCTAATTTAGTATCGACTACTAAAAGGGTTGTGGTCAGGGCCACTATAAAAAAGAGCTCAAATGAGAGAGCAAGGGCAGAACATCAAAATTTCTTTATCGGTTTGAGAGTGTTTCTGGTTCTTGTAATCCAAAAAATCGAGATTGATCGTTGCCTTCACCTCCGCAACCACTGGCTTATTCCATCCTTGAAGCGTGACGCCACATTTTCATCTTTCTTTATTTCACGCCCCAATTTATCATCGCCATGAAACCAGAATGTTTGGTCACGTTCTACCAGCAAACTAAGTTTGGTCATATCTCGACCACTGTATTTTCGGTGATTCATAGGTCAATTTCGCAACACATGACGCCATTGTTTCGCTTGAACAATCACTCACTTCGAGGCCTATAGCTCGAGATCTAGTCGTGTTCTTAATTTTACCCTTCAACTGGCGAAGTCTCACCTAATTCCACCCAGAAAATAACGGCTGCGATCTGTGCCTCCACTGTTCGTTCATATCCTTCATCTCTGACTTAGTTTCACATCAGAATGAAGAAGAAGAATGAGAAGAGGAATGAGTAGAAGAAGAAGAATAAGTAAAGAACAATGAGGCATTTAAGAAACAGAAGAAGAATGAAAAGTAGAAGAATGAGAAGAAGAAGAATGAGAAGAAGAACAATGAGAAGATGAAGAATGAGTAGAAGAAGAATGAAAAGTAGAAGAATGAGAAGAAGAACGTGAAGAAGAAACAAAATGAGAAGAAGAATGTGAAGAATAGGAATGAAAAGAAGAATGAGAAGAAGAAGAATGAAAAGAAGAAAAATGAGAAGAAGAATGAGAAGAAGAAAGAGAAGATGAAGAATGAGAAGAAGAATAAGAAGATGAAGATTGTGAAGAAGAAAAATGACAAATAGAAGAGTGAGAAGAAGAGTAAGAAAAGAAGAAATGAATTTAAATACGAGAATAGAAGAAATCGAGAATAGCTAAGAGTGAGAAGGAGCGTAAGAAATAAATAGAGAAGAAGAACAGTTAAGAAGAAGAATGAGAAGAAGAATGAGAAGAAGAAGAATAAGAAGAAGAACAATAAGAAGAAGAAGAATGAGAACGAAGAAGACTGAGAAGAAGAAATGTGTTAAGAAGAAACGGTTATAAGGTTCGTAAAGCAAATAAGAACAGATAAATAAGAAATGGTAGTTGTTAAGATGAATATCGAGAAGAAGAAGAATGAGAAGAAAAAAGAAACGAGAAGAAGAATGTGGAAGAAAAAGAATGGTGAAGAAGAAGAACGGTGAAGCAAAGACGAATGGCAGGTTGCAGAACGAGAAGACGTAATAATGGAAGTTAAGATGAATGCGTTGCTGGCGGGTTAAAGAATCATAATATGAGAAACGGTACAGTTAAGAAAACGATAAGATGAAGAATGAAAGAAGAAGTACGGAGAAGAAGAGTGAAAAAAGAAAACAAGAAGAACAATGAGAAGAAGAATGAGAAAAAGAATGAAGAAGTAGAATAAGAAGAAGAAGGAATGAGAAGAAGAAGAATTGAGAAGAAGAGAATGAGTATGGTGAAGATTGTGAAGAAGAAAAAAGAGTAAGAAGTTGAAGAAAGTGAAGAAGTTAAGAATACAACAAATAAGAAGACAATAATATTAGAAGAAGAAGAATGAGAAGATGAAGAATGATAGGAAAAGTAAATGAGAAAGAATGCGGTTAATGTATGAAACGCCAAGTTAAGAAGAATGAGAAGAAGAAGAAATGAGAAGAAGTAAAGAATGGTATAGTTAAGAATGAGAAGAAGAATGATAAGAAGCTTATGAATGAGTAGTTAAAGAAGAATGGAGAAGAAGAAGAAATGAGAAGATGAAGAAATCGAGAAGTTAAGAAGAAAACGAAGAGCGTAAGAATGAGTAGCTGCAAGCACGAGAAGAAGAACGCGGCAGAATAAAAAAGAATGAGATTTAAGAATGAAGAAGAGGAATGACAAGAAGAAGAATGAGAAGAAGAAGAATGAGAATAAGTAGAATGAGGGGTTATAAGAATGGTAAGAAGAATGGCAGAGAAATAAGAAAAAAGAATGCTGGTTGTGTTATACTGATAAGAACAAGAATAAGAAATAACAAGAATGTGAAGAAGAAGAATGAGAAGAACAAAGCGAAGAAGAAAGAATGAGAAGAAGAAGAACGATAAACAATAATTTGAAGAAAAATAAAGAAAAAGAAGAATTAAACAAGAGAAGAATAACGGTAAGAAGCTGCTGAAATTGCGCGTTGGGTATTTAAATTTAAGAGAATAAGGAATGAGAAGAAGAAGAATGAGAAGTTGAAGAACGAGGAATAAAGAATATGAAACAAGAAATCGTGAAGAAATAAAGAAGAAGAACGAGAATACTTGAGAAGAAGAAGAAGGAGAATAGTATGGAGACGAAAGAATGAGAGAAGATGAAGAATGATAGGAAAAAATGAGAAAATAATGAAGAAAGAGAATGTGAAGAAGAAGAAATGAGAAGAAATACGAGAAGAAGAATAAATGAGAAATAAGAAATGACAAGAAGAAGAATGAGAGTCAAGTAAAGCGTAAGAAGAAGAATCAGAAGCAGTTAAGGGAGAAGTTAAGAGGGTATGATGAAGAATGAGAAGATGAAGAATGATAGGAAAAAGAATGAGTTAAGAAGAATGAGAAGAAAGAGAATGTGAAGAAGAAGAAATGATAAGAAGAAGAATGAGAAGAAGAAGAAATGAGAAGAAGAATAGTTAAAGAATGAGAAGAAGAGGAAATTAGAAGGCATGGCGATACAAAGAAATCAATTAAGAAAGAGAAAGAATGTGAAGAAGAATACAAAGATGAAACGAGAAGAAGAAGAACGAGGAGAAGAGAAGAGAAGAAGAAGAATGAAAAGAAGAAGAAGAATGAGAAGAAGAAGAATGAGAAGAAGAAGAGTGAGAAGAAGAATCTGGTAAGAAGAAATGTGAAGGTTAAAGAATATAAGTTAAGAAATGAGAAGTAGAAGATTGAGAAGAAGAAAAAGACAAGAAGAATGAGAAGATGAAAAATGAGAAGAAGAAGAAATGAGAAAATACTTAAAGAAGAATCAGAAGAAGAATGAGGAACACGGAGAATTGTATGAAGAAGAAATGAAGAAGAATGATGAAAAGAAGACGAGAAGCATAAGAATGAAGTAGAAGAATGAAGAAGAAGAAGAAATGAGAAGAAGACTTGAAGAAGAATAGAAGAAGAAGAGAAGAAGAAGAAAGAATGAGAAGAAGAATGAAGAAGAAGAAACGAGAATAATAATGTAAAGAAGAGGAATGAGAAAGAGGAGGAATGTAGAAGAAAAAGAACGGTAATAAAATTAAGAATGAGAAGATGAAGAGAAGAAGAAGAAATGTGTGAAGAAGAAGAATGATATGAAGAATGAGAAGAGAAGATTGAGAAGAAGAATGAGAAGAATAAAATGAAGTTAAGAAAAGAAAATGAAGAAATGAGAAGAAGAAGAAATGAAGAAGAATGATGTTAAAGAAAGAAGAAGAATGAGAAAAAGAACCGAGAGATGAAGAAAAGAAGAAGAAAATAAGAAGAGAGGAAAAAGAGAAGAGAAGAATAAGAACGAGAAGAAGAAGAAGAATGAGAAGAAGAAATGAGAAGAATGAAAATGAGAATGAAGAAGAATGAGAAAAGAGAATGAGAAATAAGAAGCAGGTTAAGAAACGCGGGAAAAGAAAGAATAAGAAAAGAAGAAGAAGAAGAATGAGAAGAACAAGAATGACAAGAATGTGAAGAAAAAACAAATTATAAGAAGAATCAGAAGAAGAACAATGAGAAGCAGAAGAATGTGAAGAAGAAAAAGAATAAGAAGAAGAATGTGAAGAAGAAGAGTGAGAAGAACAACAATGAGAAGAAGAAGAACAAAAAGAAGATGAAGAATGATAGGAAAAAGAATGAGAAAAAGAATTTGAAGAACAAGAATGAAGAAGAACAATGAGAAGAAGAAGAATGAGAAGCAGAAGAATGAGAAGAAGAATGTGAAAAAGAAAAAGAATAAGAAAAAGAATGAGAAGAAGAAGAATCAGAACAAGAATGTGATCCAAATGAATGAAAAGAAGAACAATGAGAAGAAGAAAAATGAAAAGAAGACGAATGAGAAGAATAAGATGGAGAAGAAGAAGAATGAGAAGAAGAAGAAGAAGGAGAAGAAGAAGAATGAGAAGAAGAAGAAGGAGAAGAAGAAGAATCGAGAAAGAATGAGGAGAGGAGAACGAAGAATGAGAAAGAGCATAATGAGAAGGTTAAGAATGAGAAGAAGAAGGAGAAGAAGAAGAAATGAGCAGAAGAAGAATGTGAAGAAGAATAGTAATGAGAAGAAGAAGAAAGAGAAGTAAGAATATTGCGGAAGAATGAGAAGAAGAAGAATGAGAAGAAGAAGAATGAGAAGAAGAAAAGTAGTGAACGGTAATGAGAAAGAAGACGAAGAAGGGAAGTAGAAGAAATGAGAAGAAGAAGAATGAAAAGAAATAAATGAAGAAGAAGAATGAAAGAAGAAAGACAGCGAGAGTGCAAAAGAAGAACGAGAAGATGAAGAATGACAGGAAAACAAACGATAGAAAGAAAATGTGACGATTCGTTGAAGAATGAGAAGAACGAGAGGAAGAAGAATAGGAAGAAGAAGAACGAGAGCAGAACAACGAGAAGAAGAAATCGTGAAGATGAAGAAATGAGAAGAAGAACAATAATGATGAAGAACGAGGAGAAGAAAATGACAAGACGACGAATAGGGCAGAATGCGAGTTAGAAGAATGATAAGCAGATTCAGAAGAAGCACGAGAAGTTATGTCGATATGAGAAGAAAGAACTAAGAAGAATTTGAAGAAAGAGGACAAGATGAAATAATGGTATACGAAGCAAAAGAATGAGAAGAAGAAATGAGAGAAATTAAGAATGTGAAGTTAAGAAAGGTAAGAAGAAGAATGAGAAGAAGAAGAACAGCAGAATGTGAAGAAGATGAATAAGAAGAAAAGAAACGAAAAGAAGTATTGTAGACGAGGAAGATGGACGATGAAGAAGAGAAATTAAGAAGAAGACTAGAAAATGACGAAGAAACGAGGACAAAAGAAAATAAAGAAGAGAAGAAGATGATGAGCAAGAATGACAATGAAATCGAGTGAGAAAAAGAATGGAAGAAGAAGAATCGAGAAGAAGTTTAAGAAGATGAGAATAAGAAGAATGAGAATATTAATGAAATAAGAAGAATGAAGATGAAAGAAATGAGAAGAAGAAGAATGAGAAAACGAATAAAAAGAAGAAGAATGAGAAGAAAGAATGAAAACGGTGAGAATCAGAGATAAGAACGTAAAGTTAATGAGAGAAAAAGAATACGAAAAGAAGAAGATAAACGAAACGAAAAAGAATAAAAAGAAGAAGAATGAGAAAGAAAGAATGAGAAAGAAGAAGAATGAGAAAAGAAGCAATAGAGAAGAAGAAGAAGAAGAATGAAGAAAGAAGAATAAAGAAGACGAAGAATGAGAAGAAGAAGAATGAAGAAACAAAGAACTAAAAAGAAGAAGAAATGAGAAAAGAATAAAAAGAAGAATGAGAAAGAAAGAATGAAAGAGAAGAAGACAGGAGAGAATAGAAGAAGAATGAGAAAAGAATAAAAGAAGAAGAAAGGAGAAGAAAATGAAAAAGAAGAAGAAATGAAAGAAGAAGAATGAAGAAGAAGCGGAAGATGAAGAATGGGTAGGAAAAATAACGAAGAAGAGCATGAGAAGAAGAACGAATGAGGAAAAAGAATGAGAAGAAGAAGATGAAGAAGAAAGAATGAGAAGAAGAAATGTGAAGAAGAAGAAGAAGAAGAAGAAGAATGAGAAGAAAATAGATGGATGAAAGGTTAAAGGTAAAGAACGGTACAAGATGATCGAGTAGAAGAAATCGAGAAGAAGAAACGAGAAGAAGAAGAACGAGCATCGAAGGATGAGAAAATGAGAAGAATCGAGAAGAAGAATGAGGAAAAGAAGAAATGAGAAGAAGAAAGAATAAAGAATGAGAAGAAGAAATGATGAAGAATAACGAGAAGATGAAGAACGAGAAGAAGAAGAATAAGTGTTAAGAAGAACGGCAGGGAAAGGAATATGAGATAAAGAACGTAGAAGAAACTAAGAATGACGAAGAACGAGAGAAGAATGGGAAGATGAAGAATCGATGAAGAAGATCGAAATGAGATAGCGCTGAACGAGAAGAACGAAGAAGAAAAGAAAAATTGAAGAGAAGAAAGAAGAGGAAGAAATGAGAAATAAGAAAAGAAGATGAAAAGAATGAAGAAAAAATGATGAAGATGAATAGAATGAGAAGAAGAACGTAGAAGATGAAGAAATGAGGAAAAAGGAATGAGAAGAAGAAACGAAAAGAAAAGAATAAGAATAAGAAGATTGAGAAGAAGAAGAAACGAGAAGAAAGAAGAACGGAAGATAAAGAATGAGAAGAAAGAATGGAGAAGAAGAATTGAAGAATGAGAACTGAAGAACGAAAAAAGGAAGAACGAGAACAAGAACAAGAAGAAGAAGAATGAGAGGAAAATGGTCGAAGAAGAATGAATAAAGAATAAGAACAAGCAGATTGGATAAGAAGAATGAGAAGAAGAATGACAAAAGAATGAGAAGAAGAGAAAGAATGAGAAGAAGAAGAATGAAAAGAATAAAAAGAAGAATAAGAAGATGAAGAAATGAGAAGAAGAAGAACAGAACAAGAACGACAAGAAGAAAAGAAGAAGAACAATAAAAAAAGAATAATAAAAAGAAAAATTATAAGAACAGAAGAAAAATGGACGGAAAAGAATTAGAAAACAATGTGAAGAAGAACAACAGTCGTGGGAAGAAGAAGAAACGAGAGGAAGAAGAAATGAGAAGAAAATAAGAATAAGGCGAGAAGACGAGAAGAAGATCAGAAGAAGAAGAACGTGAATAAAGAGAATGAGAAGAAGAAAGCAACACGTAACTGAACCATCA